>APFE030854305.1:78952-252723 GCA_000404065.3 Pinus taeda | reverse complement strand
ATTGAAATAAAATTAAAATTCTACAAACCTATTAAATTCTCAATATAAAAATGGCTCAAAAGAAAATCAATCTACCCTTTAATATAAGCATAATTTTTAATGATGATACCATCTCTATTTTTGGTTGGTAGCACTATTTATTCCCATTCAAAGCCCAAAAATGTTACGAATACTAGTGAAATTACAAGGTAAGTTTCAAACGGCGAATCAAGTTTTCTTAGGCTATTATCATTCGCACAGCCATAGCGAGTAGACTCGTTGTCATTGGGATCACATTGCACAACCTCATAATATCATCTCCATTTGATAATGTTCGTTTTTGTGGTACTTGTAATGTTTCTTTATACTATTAGTAATGCTCATTTATTCACGATAATTGGGATAAATATGTATGGTGTTAGCTTATTGACTAGGTTTAATTGTTAAGAACATATTTTTTCACTTATCAAGAAAAGGGAATTAAAAATATAGAATAGGATAAAACTTTAAAATATATATATATATATATAATACTTTATCATTTTGGCAGTTAAATCACTGTATCAAAGTGGATCAAAAAGGGATACAAATGATGGTGTTAATGTGCAAAAAAGGATCACATATAGGATGAGACCAATAAGGAATTGGATAAGGAAAATTTTAAAAAAAAAATATGAGGTCTAGATATATGGATCATCAAGTTTTTCTCTGAACACCGAGAAGGCGTAATTCTTGTAGCATATAGCTACTATGGTGCGAGAGGCCAAGAATTGGATATATGATTAGAGAGGAGAGGAGCAAAATAATGCTATATAGGAACTCTATTAAAATTAATCTCTTTATGAAATATACAATAGATTATCACCCGAGTCAATAATCTAGTACTTAACATAGATGTATTGCTCAGCGAAATTAGGGGAACATTTATAGCTCTACATGAAGAGAATAGTCATTAATAACATAATTTGACCACAAAGCAAGAAAAATTATAATATGTAGCCCTTCATGCACAGACACGCTAAGTGAAAGAATATATAAACCAACTAGCCTTATTAGGAAATAATGAGAGAAGTCATGATAGGTTTATCAAAAACCTTGATAGAAAACAAGTTTTCCTTATTACTTGATGACCGAAACAAACATGCATGTATAGAAGTTTCCATGTAATAATTTAGAGCTTCAGCACAAATTTCCTCATTAATATGTATCGAATGGGGATGTAAAATACAAGGAGATGAACCAAAAACACGATACGATTACATAATATATGAAAAAATCATAGAGGAAATATTACATCACAACCTTTCTGAACAAGAGGAAATAAAATGCTTGTATCTGGCCATTACCATATCATAGTGATTATAAATATAAAAATGGTATAACCCCTATAAGGGTTTCTGATAGGTAGAGAAACCCATGGGAGAGGATGATGAAGTAAAAACAAAATGTGCCATACCTATTTAGTTTCACTTGTAAAGCCATCCGGAAGAAACAATAATAAAATAAGAGTTGGGTGTGATTGAAATAGAACCCTTAGTCTCCAGCAAAGAGATTGATGCGAACAGAGGGCTTAGTAACTAACTAAAATTCATTTCCAAGTTGTACACATGAGGAGAGCATGGATGAGTAATTCACCAAAAGCATCCATGCACAAAAACAAACCTTGTTAGTGTGCAATAATGCTGAAGGCCATGAGGAAATTAGACCAACCTCGAAGCAAAAAGTAGGCATATAAGCATTAAAAGAGACCTGTAGGTTGAGAGTGAAGATAAACTTTGGTAAGAGGGTTCAACATTAGCAATGCAGAAGGAAAATAAATCTTAAAGAGACTCTTTAGAGTATGAAATTGCTAGATGAGGAAAAATTTTTAAGAAAATAGAGATTAACGAGTCTATCCCTACTTCTAAAAGGGATGGATGTGGAAGCGGTTACGTCAAACTAAATACACCTCCCCATAGTGATACCTTGAAAGGTAACAGGTGAGGACAAAAAGTCTAGGTTTCATCTCGCTTTACGAAAGAGGAATGATATGAAATGAACAAAAAACCCAATGTGTGGAACCCCTCTAAATGATACAAAATTTAATAGAGAGTTAAACCAAGAACAAAGGATGCTGGAAATTACCTGTGGTATTTTGTGTTTGACTCCAGAAAATGAGGCCAATGGTTCAAGGAGTCATGTCACTAACATTCGTTGTATGAGCTATGCAGAGCTTTCCCAAAAGAACAGAGCTCGTAATTCATGAAAAATACCTGCAAACTAAGACAAGTGAAAAGATAGCTTGAGAAAACAAGAGAAAAGAAGCCACAAATCATAACTGAGAATGTATATTAATCCATATGACGGGAAAACGACCAGGAATAAGCTACAACCATAACAATTTGTGTGTTACATGAAGCTATAGGAAATGAGATGAGGTGATCCAATGACCCCAGGGAAGGCATGTATGCAAAGGATTGGCGGGGAGAACATGGCTGTAGTATTTTGGCTTGTAGTAGCGAGACCCAAAAATCAAATTATCAATTAGCAAACTGTAACGAACCTTGGGGTTATGAATGTAATACAAAAGAAGAAATAATTAACTACAAATGAGAGATTTGCGAACATTATAGGGATAACCCTGCAATGACAATACCGATGTTGGAAGTATATCTTACCATTGATATAAGGTCCAAGGCCGAGTTATAGTTTAAGCCATGGCTAGCTACCGCCTGCGTGGTGAACACAATATTACATGTGGGATAAGTAGCTTTGCCAAAGTGGCGAGTAAACCTGAAGCAATTCACAAGAATAGTATCAGGGTTTGGGTAAATGGTTATGATCGTCAATGAAGTGAAACTCCATCCCACTGTTCATATGAAGGGAGCTTTATCGTTTAGGTGATTTTCACCTCGATAAGGGGTACGTGTCTACAAACGATTTGACACCAAAACCCAGAATCATGTGCATTAGTTGTTTAGAATTAAGCACATTAGGTGAAGAGAAACCCTAATAGCACATAACAATCTTGGTTGGAATGGTGTGAGGGGGTGGCCATGTATATTGTAAAGTTATATCATCATACTCAAGTTACCATTAACATGGGAAATCCACCCTAAAGAATACCATTAACATGGGAAATCCACTCTAAAGAATACAAGGGGATATATATATATATGTGTGTGTGAGAGAGAGATCAAACAATTAATTATTTAATATCATAAGGTTAAATACATAGTGCACTTAAGTGATGAAACATAGGAGAAGATTGGATTAATAATGCTAAAAACTCTCTTCTATCGTGGTAATTTGTAACTTGAATAATTTATATTATCAAGAGTATGATATATGAAATTTTCTTTTGTAGAGTTTATACAAAAATGAATAATTGATTTTTTTTATATAAATTATGTATTTAATATAGAAATTGAATAAATATTTAATTTTTTTAGAATATTTTACTTTAATTTATTTGTAATTACATTAAAATAGATTTCACATATTATTAATATCAAATAATCATTTTTACATCTCATATTCAACTCAGTATTAAATACTAAAGAAATTACATATTTTTTTTATAATTTGTTTTACTACATTTAATTAATGTAAAATTAAAATGAAAAATTGAAAATATTTTATTTAAAATACACATAACTTTTTATTTTATTAATAACATTTATTTACTTTTAAATATATATTATAACATACGCCTCTTTCAAATTTTTAGAGTTTCAACGACATTTTTAATTACATAAATTTTTAATCTTCTTAACAGTAAATATATGTTTTATGAACTTCTCAATGTTAATTGGAAATTTTAAAATCTAATAAACACTATGTATTGCATTGGTTCAAACTAGCATTTGCACCTGATGTTAAAAAGGAAACATTGTAAGGCATAAATTTAGGAACAATGGCAACATGGGAATGGAAAAATCTAAATAAGATGTAGAGATGTAGCAGAAATGAAAATCTAAAGTTGTATAAACAAAAGTTTATATAGGGTGAATTATACTAATTTTTTATTAATTATTGAATTAATATTGCATATAAAATTCATAAAATTCAACCAACTTATAATTCAAGGTTCTCATCTCTAAGTTTTACTTTGTGTCATTAATATGGTGATGTCGAGTCTCAACCACTCAACAGACTAACAAACAAAAGACTAGAAATGGAAAACGTTATGATCATTACCATAGTAAACCCATTGACTCTACACGCAAGAATTTATTCTTTATTGGATGAGCATATTGCTTACCAATATCCACAAAATAAATGCAAGGTGGAAAGCATTATATAAAACAAAATCTCTGTTATTATAACTTGTAACACTATTCCAACCAATAAAACTATTTGAACATTTTGGAAGATCAAATGGCAGTAAGTTTTTAAGAATTCAATCAGAAAATGTCCAAGATCATTGGCTCACATGATTAATAGTACCTTGTCCTATGAATCTAATATTTTTATACACTTACAATTAAGGGAGAAAACAAGATCCAAAGAATGTATACCAAAGGGACCATTAAAGAGTCTATTTGATAATCCTTGCGAGGCTCGACAAAAAAAACATTCCTCATCCTTAAATCCTTTGTAGTCAATACAAATGTTGTACAACAAAAGGTTCATGTTGTTGTCAATCAAGCAATGATCCATAATGCCTCTAGATTCCTTCAATGCCATATAATGATTAATGCTCCAAACATAGGTACATAGGTGTACCAGTTGTAACAACTTATATCATTTTACTGATATTGTCATGTCAAAATAAATGTGATACAATTAAGTCACCTTTAAAGAAAACTTATGGCAAGATGCAACATTTTACTCACTGTAATAATCTCCAAATTAATTTACAAGCTAAAACTTATGGCAAGATACAACATTTTATTCACTGTAATAAACTCCAAATTAATTTACAAGTTACAAGTTTGAAACAAGAATAGAAGCTTATAGCTAAATCATGTTAAGTTGCAATAAAATCTCATTAAAATATCTATATAAATTTTAGGAAACAAAACTTATGGCAAGAAGCAACTTTTTACCCATTGTAATAAACTTCAAATTAATTTACAAGTTAAAAATAAACAAGAATAGACGTTGATAGCTAAATCATTTTAAGTTTAATTAAAAATAAATAGAATAATTCGTGTTCATTGCAAACTCTTGAATCTAATATGAGTAAAACAAATACTAAATTTAGCCTATTGACTCATTTTTCCTGTCTTTTTAGTGTATGTAGTCCAACCATTTTTAATTATTAATGATGTTATCACAAATAATGTAGGTCTGTCAAGATTATTCTGTAGCCCACAAGACCAAGAGAGAAATATTAATCATTCCTAGTAGAAAAATGTACTTTTTATAATTCCTAGTAAATAAAAATAAAATATTTCAAGTGAAAAAAAAAATATAGAAAATTGACGCGTCCTTGGAACATGTTGACTTTAGTGGAGCCAAAAAGTTACTGAAAACATTTCCCTCGTTTTCCTTTTATCTGTGCAGCTAGACCCCACCATGCCCTCGTCGAAAGTTCCCTTGTCATCTCAAAGGCGGTTTTTCTATGAGAGTGGTCATCGTAATAAAGAGAGAATTGACTTTGCTTCGCTGGATTGTACCACTCTTCATAGCCTATGAACTTACTGCTCCAATAAGGTATATATTTCAATTTTTATGTACTTACTACTCTAAATTTATTTATTTATGTAAACTCTTAGGAAACAAAAATATATTTACAAAATGAGTAATAATCAATTTTAATTCTTTTATGTTGTTTTCTTGGCTTTCCAACTCTCGAAAATCTTGGTTATTTGGCTCGAATGGAAATATCTTGAAAAAGTCGGCCAATTAAAAAAAAATGCCTTTGAAAATGGCTTCCTGATGAAGAAGTTATGGTGTTTAGAAGAAAAGTTGTTGAAGATGTTGAAAAAATTCATGAGTGTGTGGAAGTGAATAATAATGTTGTATTTTAAAAAAATCCCCTCCCCTTTCCAAACTTAATCTAATTAGCTCACTTTGAAAAAAAAATTATGCGACTCACTTTTATAAATAAGTGAAAGGCACTTTTACAATCGTACTTTATTTGCTACACACTAAAATGTAGCTTAAATAAAAGATAAAGATACTTTGGAATTATTAGTAGCTCACTTTCTATAACTATAAAACATAAGGTACATGTGCTATAAAACATAACTACAAAACATAAGTAACTATAAAACAATTTTTTCTTATTTTTTATTTATTTTTAGTCGCTAAAGCTGTGGGGTGCATGCTTACTTGAAAAAGTTCGTTTTTCCTACAAAACAAAAAATCACACAACCCAACATAGACATAAAAAAAGCCAAAACTTATGGCTTGAAGTTATATTTCACTTGAAACTAAATATTTCCTCAATGTTTCTAATTTTGTGAGATCACACTAAGGCACGACGGAAAATAGCATACGCATGAGAAAAATCCTTCCTTTTTGTTTCTAGTTTTTCGAGATTGCACAGAGTCACGGGCCAAAGAGCATACATAGAAATGAAAGGTATGGATCTGGTAATATAAAAAAGAGAGATCAATAAACTAAAATAAACAGAGAGATACATAACTAAAACTACAAATAATGATTGTCTACCTCCAGACCTTAAAAATGACGTAGTTAGGGCTACTAGCAACCTTTTCACATGAAACAAAAGGGGTTCTTCACTAGAAAAAATGCTCCTAACACAACAGAGTAGTCCTCAATCCTAGAAGGTAGTCAGAAATAGTAGATCTAGGAAACGAAAATCAGATGTAGTTGTATCGGCATCCGAATTGGATTACCAACGGATGCGGGCCTTAAATAGCTCTGATACCATGTAGGAATTTACAGGGTAAGTTCCTTAGATAGAACACTAAAGGACACCTCTCACAAATAGATCATAGATCAATACACAAATATTCTTGACGTGGTTAAAACCCTTAAAGAGGGAAATAGTCAACGGTCTCAGCAAATGCAACCACTTTAGGAAATTTATTAATAAAAGAAAGAAAAATTAGGTAAGCTTCTCTCATGAACAGTCACCCTCCATTTTCTTTAAATAGAGAACATGGACCAATCGGGTGTTAAGTTATGGATTGAGTGTCGGTAATATCGAGGAGAGAATGAACCATCAGATTACTTAATGTCTAGAACATATCCTCACTATTGGATTGTAAGTTACAAAAGTGCATAGTAAAGAAACACATTTTACCTAACTCTACACTAGACCAAGTTATACTTAACTATTTCCTGTATGTGAGAATATCCTAACAAAGACTAGGATAGAGATATTTTGTTGTAATGAATGTTCTTGCTCCCCTCTCTATATAAATAGGGTAAGGCAAGACTTAGAAAAGGTTTAGAAATTCTATACAAAAGACTACATGCCATTTTCAAACTAATTTTCTTTGTAACTCAAATATTTTTTCTAAATATGAAGGATATTCTATTAAATCTCATTTTATGTTCATATTTCCTCTCTATATTCATGCGAGTGATAGCTGCTAGAAATGTTTCAAGCTTCCTCATAGATTTATTTGTATTGATATGTGAATGCAAGTGCTTGTAATTATATCACAGATTCACTTTTCCCAATATTGTTGATGCATATACCTATACAGGTTGTTGAAATCATATCTTTAAATCTACAACACATGAATCATAGCATTCTGTCGCTCCTTCACCCTTTATTTCTACTTGTAACTCAAATAAGTATAGAAATCCTTAATGCATAAATATCTATGTGTTTAAGTGTAGAATGTTTGAAGCCTTATGCTCTATGTGATGAGTTTATCCTTCTCTTTGTCCTTTATCATATGCTCTGCAAAATCTTATTAAGCTGTAAGCCCTTGAATTAATCAACCTCCACTATTTTCATGCATATTTTTGAGATCTGAAATTGTGAGGAAGTACCATAAATTCATGTTTTGTTCCTTTAGATAAATCAACCAATGCATTTCATATATATATATATATATATATATATATATATATATATATATATATATAATATATATATATATATAATATAATTAAAGTAATATCTCCATTTTCTGTAATCATTTGAGACACACAAATTAGATGTTTATCCAAATGGAAAATGGCATCAACCCATGGTATTCACCCACCCATGGAATTACACATGGTATTGTAAGTGGCATCCACCCATAGTATTTATCCACCCATGGTATTTATTCACCGATGGTATTTGACCATGCTATTGTGACATCCACCCATGGTATTCATTCACCCATGGTATTGTGACATCCACCCACGGAATTGTCTTGTGGTATTGTAACTGAAATTTACTATAAGTAACACGTCGCTTTTTGTAAAAGGACAGTTTGTCTGCCACAATGTAGCTCTTAAAGTTATTATCTATTTTAATAAAAAAAATCTTTGTGGTTTTGTTTATTGGGAATTCTCCTCTTTTTATTAAGGTATTTCAATTTTTCATATATTGGGGTACCTCTCCCCCAACATCAATTTCAATCTTTTAGATCTTTTGGGGAGACCCCTAAGATCTAAAAGATTGAAATGGATTTTGGGGTAGAGGTGCCCCAAGATCTAAAAAATTGAAATGCCAGAATAAAAAGAGGAGAATGCCCAAGAAACAAAATAACAAACATTTTTTTAATTAAAATGGAGAATGACTGTAAGAGTTACATTGTGGCGGAAAAACTGTCCTATTACAAAATGCAGCTTGTTACTTATAGTATTTTTCAGTTACAATACCATGGGACAATTCCATGGTGAATGAATACCATGGGTGGATGTCACAATATCATGGGTCAAATCCATGGTTGAATGAATACCATGGGTGGATGTCACAATACCATGGGCAAATACCATGGGTGAATGAATACCATGGGTGGATGTCACAATACCATGGGAAAATACCATGGGTGAATGAATACCATGGGTGGATGTCACTTACAATACCATTTGTGGATAAATACCACGGGTGGATGCCATTTACAATACCATGGGTAAATTCCATGGGTGGATGAATACCATGGGTTGATGCCATTTTCCATTTAGATCAGATGTGCCTAGGCACTGGTCTTGTAAGCAGTCCAAGACTATCTCTGAGGGCTACAACAAAATCTATCTCCAAGTATAATTTTATCTCAATCCCATAGGTGAATCATATGTATAAATGGATGTTTGTGGTACCAAAGGACAACCTATTAATGGTCTTGGGATCTAAATGGCCTAATTCAAGTTTCACCTTGAATCTTGATGGGATTTGGACATTTATTGCACAAAAAATTGGTCACATCTCATTTCATAGATATGTGCAACTATTGAAGGAATGGTCATGATGTAAAATCCTCATTGTGATTTTGCATAGATGGATTAAGCTCTATTTCTTATATTTTTTCCATTTCTTTTGACGTTCTAATTTAATTTCCACGGGTATCTTTTTTCCTACTATTACTATGATAGATTTTGGCCTTTCATGACTAATTTTTATGTGATATATGCATAAAAAAAATATATCGTCTTCCAAAAGAAATAATTTCTTGTTATCTCATTTTATTATTTGTTTCAAAAATTGCAATCTCTCACAATTACAAATTTCTTTCTTTATTTGTGTTATTTCATTTACTCTTTTATTAATTTTGTTACTCACTCACTGAATCACTTTTATGCGTGGGAGGAACGTACATTATTAAATAAAATCACATTTTCACATCCCTAGCACAAACATATCCCTAGCTAATGAGGTAGTTAGGCCAAATTGGTACTTTTACTTACTCTCACCTTGAACAAGGACATGTTTTCTCTCATTTACTTTAGCCACATAGTATTTAGACCTTCGCTACTAAATTAGGCTACAAAGCTAAGAACCTAAAGTGTCTCCCAACATTGGCACATGCTATGTATGATCAAACATGATCACAAAGGCCTCATGCTTCTATGACATTCAAATTATCAAAAGCATGTTTTACTATAAGATGATTAGATTTAAATGTAATATATCTCATGTCTAGTTTCATTTATGATGTGTAATATTGTAACAATAATGCCATAATCAAGGTTTAACAAAAATGTAGCATTAAATACATGACAGATGAAAATTATGGATGTCAAAAGTTGCATTAATAGTGTAGCATGCCATACTTTTAATTTCATTGAAGTTCTCTATGTATCATGTGACACAATTTTATTACGTAAATATCCACACTTTATACAAGGGAACAAAAGAGGATATAATATGCCTTTTATATACCATAATGTGTTTTCTTATTAATTAAAAATAAACGAATTTCCCTATCCCTATTACAGATATAATAAAATGGTTAAATTGAAGTGACTTGTTGTATCAAAAAGAGTTGAAGCTTATGTAAATAAAATACCATGATCCACCAAGGAAATATACTTGCCTATGAAAACAATTCCACAATACATCATATGATTTATAACAGAAACATAACACAATGTGATTTATAATAGAAACATAACACAAAAGGCTTGTGAGACTTAATATTTTATCTTTAATCTCCTTTTAAGCTTTCTCTAGTTTGTAAAATACTACTTTTGCAACTAAGAGACATCCAAAATTAATGTATCCACAACATGTTAAAAATATGATGGAGAGAATATTGGCTTAAGTCCTGAGCTAGGAACTATAAAGTAACACCTAATATCTTAAAATATCCACAATACATGGTCTATAAATTTTCATTAATTTCATGATTTCACCATTAAGTTGAATCTAAATGATTAACAAAGTGGAGAACTTGACAAGCTATATCACATCATAGGAATGAGTGAGTAGACATATATTTTCTACAATAGTCTACATACATCCTTCACATGAACAAGATAATCCTTTAATACGGTTATAACCACATGTCACTAATATTGAAATACGCACTATGTTATGACAAAAAAATACTTTTACCTTTATGTATTGCATGGAATGCAAATTTTGTATGATGATAAGTGATATCAACCATAGAGAACTATGCCCAACCGTATTCAAATATTATTAAATGTAATCAACCATGGTGAAATATGGTCAACCATGGTCAACGCAATGAACTATAAGTGAACATGGTAATATATTCTCAACCATAGACAAACATAATAAAATATTGTCAACCTTATCAAAACATGTCCAACCATGGTTAGCTATGGTGAAACATATTGAGTCATGGTCAACTATAATAAACCATGATCAAGGAATATCAACCATAGTTAAACATTATGTAATGTGTTAGCACACCAAAATAATTTAGAGTTGTCTTTAGTGCGAATTTTTGGACTTTCCGGTGTCGGAATCCAGTGAAACAATTTGAGGTGAAACCTTGATTTGTGTTATTTAAACTAGTTGTTTGACTGTATATATGGATTTAGCACCCTGGAAAACTCGTAGGGCACTTCGATTGCACATGATTACCCATCAAGTTTGAGATTTCAATAAATTCCTATCAAATTTTAGCGAAATTTGACCGAAAAACCCACCATAAAAACTTTGAAAAAGTTGCACTAAAGACAACTCCAAATAAGTTTGAGTCCAATATATCTACTCAACATTATTTAATATACTTTTCCTAAAATTATGGAAATCCAATCATGCCAAATCTCTCTCTAAATGATTGAAGTATACTTTGTATTTTACCATTCTCCAAATTATAGCTATACATATTGCTTCACATGCCAAAAAATTGGGGGTGAAAAAGATGGGATGGGAGGAAACATTGTTATTGCTTGAAAATGATCTTTTCTATAATATATCACTTAGAAAGTATATTTGGAAATATCTGAGATTTCAACAGTGATGAAATGTTTGTGTTATGTGATAAAACAAATTGTGTGATGCATCATTTTGTAGAAAAATGTTCTTTAGTCTGATATATCCACATGATAAAACATTTTGGTTCAAATGGGAAACACAAGCTTTTAGAAACTTTGGAAAACAATTCTAAATCTTCCTTTATTGCCATGAAAAGAAAAGCTTTTAAGAAAGTCATTTCTATAAAAAAAAAAAAGTTGTAACTGTAATATTTTGGGAAGCATGTCATTGTATCAAGAAAACATATTTGAGTCTGATATATAACACAACATAAAACTTTTGGGTGATACATAACATGAGCCTTTCATGTTGGTTTTTTTTTTTTAAATGGAAAAGACAAATTCAAAACAATGCATTATATCCTTTGAGAGGAAATTTTGTCACATCTTAATAAAATTCTTCTTCATGTGATATATCACATCAAGGTGACAATCATTTCTATAAAAAAGAAGAAGAAAAAAAAAGGGACAAAACAAAACAAAAAAGGGTTGTGATTATAATATTTTGGGAAGCATGTGAGTTTGAAAGAAAATATATTTGAGTGTGATATATATAACATGAGATAAAAAATTTGTTTGATGCATAACATGAGCCTTTCACAAAAATTTTGGACAAAATATTGCATGTCTTCTTTTGTCATAAAAAAGATAAATTCACAACAATGCATTAGAACCTTTGAGAGAAAATTTTATGAGGAAGTCAAATGTTATGGCATGCCACAAAACCTTTTTCCTAAGATATGTTTCAATGTGAATCTTCTTATAGTATGTCAAATGTTATAACAAAGAACATTTTTTGGAAGATATATTTCATTGTGTTCTAGACAGACACACAAAAACAAAAATATTGGACATAAATTAAAAATCATTAAAATAAGTTAAAATATAAACTTTAAAATATATTTACTAGTATAAAACCATCTTAATCATGGATCTAGCAAGCATTAAGAGGGGTCAAATATATTGAGGTGAAAATTTCTTTTAGAGTGAAATTTTTTAAAATGTTTTCAACTAAAATATAAGTGAACATTGTAATCCCTTAATTTTTTTACTTTCAAAGGTAATTTGTGAATATAAATTAGATGATTATAAATGTAGATAAACATAAATAAGCATCAAATCATTTTCTTTATGATACATGTTACTTCCTAAATAAATAAATAAAAGAAATAACTAAATTATATTATTATTATTATTATTATTATAACTAGCATGCCAAACACACACACACACACATACACACACACATATATATATGACATTCATTTTTATTTTATTATGACCAACATAGATCCATCTTATCTTCAGATCTAGGAAACACCCAATGGGATGAAACCTCTCAAGATGGATTCCCCTTTCTCAGTATGACATTTAATGAAATGTTTGCACCTTACAAGGTTAGGTTCTTCTTAGATCTTAGTAAATCCAGAGTTAAGATGGACTTATATTGGTTTTAACTATATATTTTTTATTCATGTTGGAAAATGTGCAATAAGAAATGCTAAATTTAGAAAGTGCTAAAAATAGCATGTCTAAAAATAGCAGTTTTGCCAATGAGCATTTTGGCCACCTTGGGTGAGAGGTGAAACTGCTAAAAATAGAAACTTCTAAAAATGAAATTTCTGGGTCCCTTCCTATTTTTAGCAGTCTCTGGTCTAACTATAGGAAGTAAAATCGAATTTGGTCTTACCAACAGTTTAAATTATTAATTAATTAATCTCCATGAGCTAATTAGTTATGGAAAATTAAACTTGAAGTCTTTGTGAGATAATGCAATTATTTTCTCTCTTGATTTAGGAATTTATCCCTTGATTAAAGGAGATAAGGTTTAGTTCTATATTGAGAGGATCAGTTGACTTAGTTTAACTTATTTAAGTCCAGTTATATTAATTTAACAAGTTGTTAAATTAATGATATATATTTTGTTGATGCTTGCATGGCAGTTCAGATAAGGACCCAGTTGAGATCAGATGAGGAACAATGTACTATCAGATGCTAGGATATTTCTAGTAAGTATTCCTTGCATGAGGAAGGAATCTATTTTCTTCTATGACTATGTAGTTGGACCTGAGGTGACAATAGGTATGATTAGGCCAATTTATAGCCTATATATTGAGGCCTAGGTAGTCCATGATTTTCATCTTCTGATTACAGAGAGAGCATGATAGCTATTGAGCTGATTCTTTTCCTTTGTTGTTGAGGATCTCCACTTGATTGATAATACAGTGTTGGGGTTTTATGCTAATGCTTTCCCAATGATATATTCTATGTTATGTGTGATTGATTCCTTCTTATCAGTTATATGTGTTCATGCTTGATGTTTCTCATGGTTGATTAGCTTCTTCAAAGTTTATGGTAGATATAGATCTAGTATTATGCTTTAGTACATTACATATATGAGTTTGATCTGCAGGTGAAATTTCTACATGATATCTGTGAGCTAGTTGATTTGTAGAGAAAATTCTACATGGTATCAGAGCTAGCTGATGTGTAGAAAAATTCTACATGGTATGAGAGCACAGGTGATCAAGGAAGAACAATATAGAAGAAGGAATTCAAAGTTTATTATTTGGCATATAGATCTCAAGTTCTTATCACATCTATTTCACCAATGGCATTGTATGGTTTGAGGCTTGAGTATGCTCTTGATGGCAGCTAAAGCTATATAGCTTGGAAGGATCGCATGGAGGTTGTATTGGAAGATAATGACCTTAAGGACTTCATTGATCAAGAAGTCCCTAAGCCTACTGATGCTACTCAACTGGCAGAATGGAAGAAGTGTGTGGTTAGAGCTAGGAGAATTCTCTTGGAGGGAGTGTGAGATCACATTGTCTCGAGTGTCCATGGGAAGGAGACTCCGTTTGCAATGTGGAAAACATTGAAAGATTTATATCATAATAATAGTGATTAGAGGAAGTTGGCACTGAAGGACAAACTTCAAAAAATCAAGTGTGAAAAGGATGAGACGATCTCTATGTATCTGACCAAGCTCAACACATGCAGGGATGAGCTTGCAAGTGTAGGGATCATGACAGCTGATGATGATATGGTGATTCTAGCACTCCTTGGCCTTCCTAAGAGATGGCATAGCTACCACAACTCAGTTAATGGAAGGGAGAAACTGCCAGATCGGGAATGACTATGGTCAGATTTGATGCAGGAGGAGATCAAACGGAGCATCAAAGATGGTTCTTCATCCTTGGAGGATGAGGAGAGTCGTGCCTTACCGAGTAAAGCAATGAAGGGGAAGGAGAAGGTTTCTCTTTCCAAATCTAGTTCTTCCAGTGGTGGGAAGAAGGTTGACAAATCGAAAGTGTGAGGCTTTTGTTGTCATGAGGTGGGTGATTATGCTGCAAATTGTCCATAGATTAAATCCAAGAAGGGATCTAGGGAAGGATCTGAAGATGAGGCACTTGCTTTATAGTTTGAGTTGGATTTCACACTCTTTGCATACATGGTTTCATCTATGGTGGGAAGTGGTTGGTTTCTTGATAGCGAAGCTTCTTTCAACATAACCAATGACAAGAGTTTGTTCAGTACTTTGGAGGAGAAAGATCTCCAGATACTCATAGCGATGGGTAATGATGAAAAGTATAGTGTCTCAGGTGAAGGCACGGTTATTTTTCAGAGGGAGCATGGAGCTCACCTTACCTTGACTGATTTCAAGTATGTACTAGGACTGAAGAGAGACTTGGTGTCGATCGCGATGCTCGAAGACAGAGGCTGTGATGTAGTCATTAGTAAGGGAAAGGTTTTCCTTAGACACATCATGACTAGATAGGCGAAGCAGATTGGTTCATGGTTCAAGAACCTATATGCTCTTGAGGTTCAAGATACATGCAAAGCCTTCAGCAGCAAGGCAACTGATGGAGACTTGGTGGTTGAGAAGGAGGGTATATTACCTCTCAACATGGAGTGCCAGAAGAAGTCTCAGACGATTGTCTAGGAGCCATGATTGCTACAGAAGCTTCAGGAGGTTGTGGAGTAGCCACAACAGGAGAAGCTCTGAGGAGATCGAGTAGAGACATATACTCATATAGAGACCTCCAGTAGGGGAAACATCAAGCCAAGTGGGCAGAGGGATCACATGCAGCCATACCTCTAGGTAGGAGGTCCGGCGATATAGAGTGAACGTCCTAAGGTGGAGGAGTAGAATGCTTGAGGTAGCCAACGTCTTGGGTGAGACCTTGCTACAGGAGCCCCGATGTGGAGTAGTGGGAACTAATTGATTAGGTAGAGATAGGTGTGAATGGAGTGGTAGAGAGAGCTATAGTGCAAGGAATCCCAGGACAGCACAGAGCATGCAGGCTGCAACAATGCGAGAGGCACAAATGTGTTGCATAGTGTAGGGTAGCATAGAGAAGGGCGCAATGGTGTGAGATGCATGGAGATGTTGCAGTATCACAGAGGTCAGAGAGGGAGCACTTGTTAGTAGTAGGTAGAGCTTCAGCATCAGAGTATGTTTCTAGCCCAACAAAGAGGTCAGTTGGGAGTTCTTTTTGTTCCAAGTGTTGCTAGAGCAACCGCACTTGGTAGATGTCTTGCATGCAGAACATTCCAGAGTTACAGGATCGGTTTCGAGAGGAAGACATTCTTGTTGAGAGGGAGTGTTGAAAAATGTGCAACAAGAAGTGCTAAATGTAGAAAGTGCTAAAAATAAATTTGTTAAAATAGCATGTCTAAAAATAACAGTTTGTCCAATGCGAATTTTGGCTAGCTTTGTGAGAGGTGAAACTGCTAAAAATAAAAACTTCTAAGAATAGCATTTCTGGGTCCCTTCCTATTTTTAGCAGTCCCTGGTCTAACTATAGGAAATAAAAATGAATTTAGTCTTACCCGCAGTTTAAAATATTAATTAATTAATCTCCATGGGTTAATTAGTTATGGAAAATTAAAGTTGAAGTCTTTGTGAGATCATGCAATTATTTTCTCTCTCGATTTAGGAATTTATCCCTTGATTGAAGGAGATAAGGTTTAGTTCTATATTGAGAGGACTGGTTGACTTAATTTAACTTAGTCAAGTCAAGTTAGATTAATTTAACAAGTTATTAAATTAAGGAGATATAGTTTGTTGATGCTTGCATGCATGTGACAACTATTATTTTCAGATAACTGAGTATTCTCTCATGAATAATTGATGCATGGAAGTTCAGACAAAGACCCAATTGAGACCAAATGAGGGATAGTGTACTATGAGATGCTAGGATATTTCTAATAAGTATTCCTTGCATGAGGAAAGAATCTGTTTTCTTCTATGACTACGAAGTTGGACCTGAGGTGATAGCAAGTATGATTACGCCAATTTACAGCCTATATATTTAGGCCTAGGTAGGCCATGATTTTCATCTTCTGATTACAGAGAGAGCAGGATAGCTATTGAGCTGATTCTTTTTGTATGTTGTTGAGGATCTCCACTTGATTGATAATACGGTGTTGGGGTTTTATGCTGGCGCTTTCCCCAGTGATATATTCTGTGTTATGTGTGATTGATTCCTTCTTATCAGTTATATGTGTTCATGCTTGATGTTGCTCATGGTTGATTAGATTCCTTAAAGTTTATGGTAGATGTAGATCTAGTATTATGCTTTAGTACATTGCATATATCAATTTGATCTACAGGCGAAATTTCTACATGATATCAGTGAGCTAGCTGATTTGTAGAGAAAATTCTACATGCTACCCGAGCTAGCTGATGTGTAGAAGAATTTTACAAAATTTGACAATTCACACTCTACACATTAAAATGTTACCACTTTCTCTATCATATTTGGAAGTACAAAGCATCTTTATATATGTGTGTGTATTTTTAAAAATGTTACTTATTTTTATGTGTGTATATTTTGAATGATTTTTGTTATTAATATTTTTTAAGTTTTACGTGTCAAATTTGTCTTGAAGAATGAAAAAATCATAGTTCTTCCTCCTACCTTGAATTATAATGAATCTATTAAAGTGTAATATCCCTCCATTGTTGTAATATTGTTTTGGTTAGACTGAGTTATGATAGAAAGAATGGCAGAGAATCTATGAAAAATATGAGAATACATATGTGAATGAATATTTTATTAAATTAATTAATGGAATGTACGTACTGTGAATGAGGCACCTGGAAAATGATATTCTTGCCAAAGAACTATAAACAAATATCTCATTAGAAAATGAAATTGAAATATCCTTTCATGATAATAATTCTATACAAAATTTTAGATAAACTTAACGGAATGGTTAGAAAAAAATCCATTAAGTTTCTTAGTTGGAGAAAGATGTTAAACTTGGATAAAACATAAAATCATTGTAGGATAGAAAGACTAGATTTTATGGAAAATCTTGACCAAGTGGATAGAAAAGTCCAAAAAAAGGGAAATCTACTAAAAGAAATTTTATCATGAAAGAAATATATTAAATACCTATCGAAGGGATCACCTATTGAAGAGATCAACTCACGGGAACTGGCAGATTGCAGTTCAAAGTTGGGCGGCGAGAATATTGGTACTCGCAAGTGCTCTCCTTTCAGTAATTCTAGTTGGATTACTCTTATTTTAGCTAGATTACTATTACTATGGAACTTAATTCATTTTGGTTCACTTAATTCCAATGTTGTTTTAGTATTGTTATATGAGAAATATTTAGGAAGTTGGTGTACTTAGAAGTAGAGATTCTGGTTGGATTACTCTTATTCTAGTTACATTACTATTACTATGGAACTTAACTCGTTTTGGTTCACTTGATCCCAATGCTGTTTTAGTATTGTTATATGAGAAATATTTAGGATGTTGGTGTACCTAGAAGTATTAAATTAACCAAATCTTGAATTTGTAATATGAAACTATGGGTATCTATTGATTGCAATTCAGATTTAGTTTGAACACTGAAAATTACTATTTTATGAGAGTGCATGTCATTTGTTAATGGTGATTTAGTGGTATGATATGGGAACCTAACACTATAGTATAGGTAATTGAATAATAGTAGTTTCTGATATTACAAAAGAAAATAATAGTAGATTCTACTATTACAAAAGAAAATAATAGTAGTTTCTAATATTACAAAAGAAACACTATTAGGAACGTAAGTTTTAACTTAGAACGTTGACTGTCATACTCACTGTTGCGTGGATCTTCCATTTATTTTCTCGTCAAGTCGCATATGATCTTGTACATCACTTTGATACACAATACAAATGATGGTGTTAGTGTGCAAAAAGGTATCACATATAGGATGAGACCAATAAGGAATTGGATAAGGAAAAAAAAATATGAGGTCTAGATATATTAACGTTCCCTTTGAACACCGATAAGATGTAATTCCGATAGCATATAGCTACTATGGTGCGAGAGGCCAAGAATTGGATATATGTTTAGAGACGAGAGGAGCATAATAATGCTATATAGGAACTCTATTAAAATTAATCTCAAGAGAAAAGAAGCCACAAATCATAACTAAGAATGTATATTGATGCATATGATGGGAAAACGACCAGCAAGAAGCTACAATCACAACAATTTGTTTGTTATGTGTAACTATAGGAAATGAGATGAGGTGAACCATTAACCCCACGGAAGCCATGTATGGAGAGGATTTGCGGGGAAAACATGCATGTAGTATTTTCACTTGTAGTAGTGAGATCCAGAAATTACATTATCAATTAGTAATTTGTAACGAACCTTGGGGTTATGGACGCAGTGCAAAAGAGGAAACAATTAACTACAAATGAGAGAGTTGCAAACAATATAGGGAAAACCTTGCAATGATAATACCGATGTTGGAAGTATATCTTACCATTGCTATAAGGTCCAAGGACGACTTATAGTTTCAGCCATGGCCAGCTGCCACCTACAGTTCATACAAAGGGAGCTTTATTGTTCAGGTGATTGTCACCTCGGTAAGGGATACGTGCCTACAAAGGATTTGACACCAAAACCCAGAAGCATGTGCACGAGCTGTTTAGAATTAAGTGCATTAGGTGAAGGGAAACCCTAATACTACATAAAAATCCTTGTTGGAATGGTGGAAGGGGGTGGGCGTGTATATTATAAAGTTATATCATCACACTCAAGTTACCATTCACATGGAAATTCACCCTAAAGAATACAAGGGGATATATATATATATATAAATATGACCAACTGATTAGTTATTTAATATGGTAAGCTTAAATACATAATGCAATTAAGTGATGGAACATAGGTGAAGATTGGATTAATATGTAAATATATTTTTATGACTTCTCAATGTTCATATATGGAAAAATTTTAAAAACTATAACACACAATGTTTTATATTGGTTTAAAATAAGCATAATTTTTTATTTTATCAGTATAATTTTTTTTTTTGTAAGCTTTGGTAGGACTCTCCGATTTTCATTTCCATTACACACCCCACTACGGGGAAGGGTAGCGCAAGATTTGAACCCAAGACTTCAATTCGGTGAGACTTCATTTCCACAACCATTGCCACTTGAACTACCCCATGCGAACAATATAAATATTATTTTATTTACTTTGAAATTCATATTAATATTAATAACAAATCTCTTTCCTAACTTTCGAGAGGGTTTCAACAATTTTTAATTTAAAAATCAAGTTTTATCTTTCAATGTAAGTATGTTTATGACTTATCAATGTCAAATATAAAAAAAAAAAAAAAAAACTATAACGCACATGTATACATAATTAAATAACAGACTAATTTCTTAATTTAAAAATATTACTAAAAATTTATTAAAATATTATTTTAACGTTAAAATTAGCATCAACTTACCGTTAAAAATTTTAAAACGTGGATAGGCATAATTATTAAAGAAGAGCCGACGATTCTCAACATTACCGGATAGATCTACATAAACCAAAACTTGTACGGAGAGAGAGAGAGTACCCACTCTAATAAATGTTTGTATTATGTGAAGATATTTGGTTAGTCCTTCCTTAATGGAATGTTTTCGCAATTCACTTGATTGCTGATAATTATGGACTAATGTAATAATGTTTAGTTTTGAAAACTAAATTGTATATTAAAATTATTGTAAAAATTATTTGAATATAATTTGAAGATTTTATTGTATTTTTAAACTATTTTCTTGATATACAAAAATTGGAGAGAGTTGTCAATATAATTTGAAAGTTTTATTATATTTTTTTGGGCCATTTTCTCCACACAAAAAATGGAGTTGCAATATTTGTGTCTATCAATTTTATATATTTGTGTAGTGATTTTCATTGTTAAGTTTTATAGGAAAATCAATCAAAACAAAAATCTTCGAAAATAGCTCAATACTAGCATAAATAACATATATATTTCACACTATAATTAAGCAAATATTGGCAAAAAAATTAACGGATAGGAACACCGTAAATAAGTATAAAATTGGATAGGAACACCATGTAAATAAGTATATTTACCAAGATGTAAACCATTATTGATGTGTGCTATGTTGCTGTAATAAGTAGGAGAAAAAATGTAACTGTGCATGCCACCCTATGCAAGTCTTACTCCTAGATGACAATTTCTATTTTCTATATCAATTTGCAATTTTTATGAAAATATAATTTCCACTTAAATAATAGGAACTAAAATAAATCAATACTTATTTAATTAATTTTATATAAAAATTATTACTTATAATATAAACTTATAATTTTATTTCATTCTACAATTAAAAGTTACTACTTTTAAATAAACATATTTATTAAATATATTTTATTCTAGTAATTTATTAAATCGATTTTACTCTAGTAATTTTATTTTTTTACATTTTAACTTTATATATATTATTAGCTAAAAGTACCATTCCAGGAAGTCGTGCTGCGTCATTCATTGATGTGGAGAGCCGATTTATTATATGGTTTTTTTTTATAATAAAACCTAATTTTAAATGAGATAAAACTAATGTTTATGAATTCAACATTTACTGTGAATACAGCACAACGCTGATTAGTCATTTCAATTTAATCATTTTATTATATGCATAACGGGTATAGGCAAATTCCTTTCTTTTTTATTAATAAAGAAACATAGAAGGGTATATACAATGCATATTATACCCTTTGGTGGGCCCTTTATAAAATGTGGAGATTTACATATTACAATGGTGTCACATGATTCAATTATTGTTGTGTTATTCTATTACTCCCTTTTGTTGCCTCATGTTCAATAGTGGTGTTCAACCTGACCACTTTCTTTTTTGCTTTGCAGGCATCCTCAAGTAGTGTTTTCATCATGTCTATTATATATATCGGCTTATGCATTTTCATCTTCTAATTTCTTTTTTTCTAGCGTATTTCTCCATTCAGCAACATAAAGTCAGAATTGTATGCAACATAATATACAAATGTAATGCCTCCCACTCCTTAGAATCTACAATGGAAAATGTATTTTTTCAATGAATTAATAATTATTTAAAGCCATGTAATATAAAACTTAATATAAAAACAACTCCTAACATTTTTAACACCTTTTATCTTATTTGAACTCCCTTCACCCTCATTTTTTCTCCTTCAATCTCAATCATTTGAAGGAGAAAAAATAGAGAGTGAAGGGACTTCAAATAGGATAAAAGGTGTTAAAAAATGGTAGGAGTTATCTTTATATTAAGTTTTCTATTATATAGATTTAAATAATTATTAAATTATTGGAAAAATACATTTTCCATTGTAGATTCTAAGAAGTGGGAGGCATTACATTTGTATGTTGCATACAATTCTGACTTTATGCTGCAATGGAGGGAGAAGTATACTAGAAAAAAGAAATTAGAAGATGAAAATGCATGGGCTGATATATATAATAGACATGGTGAAAACACCACTCGAGGATTGCCTGCAAACCATAAAAGAAAGTGGCCAGAGAGATGCTCGTGGAATTGGTTGAAGACCAGTATTAAACACAAGGCAACAAAAGGGAATGATATAATAACACAACAACAATTGAATTTCATTAAAGGATCTATAAATGGAGAGGTGATACATATTAATATATTGCATATATTTAATAAATGTTTTGTTAGATTTAATATCTTTGAATTTAATTAATTTATATTTATATGAATTTAGGTAAGATATTACAAAGGAATGGATAATTTTGGTCATCATTTTCGCATCAGAAAAGTTGATGAAAAGAGAAAAACTTATGATTGTGGGTTTTTAACATCATTTGATGTGGAATGTTGTTTACATGCAAATGATAGACAACCAATCACAAGAACGCTTCACTACTATGGAGTGTTGGAGGACATTATAGAGCTTGATTTTATATATTTCAAGAAAGTTATTTTTTTGTGTTGAATGGTACAAGCTTATCGAAGTGGGAGAAGAAAAAATTATCTTGCTCCACAATAATGGATTACATGTGATCAATACATCTAGGTTTGAAGACACTTCTGAACCTTATGTGTTTCTAAGTCAATATGACCAAACTTTTCTCATTCCAAATTTAGAAAAACCTAGATGGTCATTTGTGATTGATTATGATCCAAGAGGATGGAGATTAATATTTGTTCAAGATGTAGAGGACCATGATTTACTTGAAGATGCAGAAATCCCCATGAAGACATAACTGGCCAAGATGGAGATGATGAATAATTTATTGTCAATGATGCATATGACCAAGACGAAGAGTTGGATGAGTTTACTGAAGTGTTTAAAGGACATGAGCAACCACATGGGCATCAAGTACATGAAGATGATGAATTTATTGATTTTAATTTACTTGTAGTTGAAGGTGATGAAGACTATGAAAATGATGGTATTAACTTATTTGTGGATTTAGGGTCTATTAATGATGGGGTATATATGCCATCATATGAGGATATCTCATGCGAGGATGACATTTTGATCACTATGTTTACTTTAAGATAGTTTTAATGATTCACTACAATATAAAAAAAATTTACAAGTTAAGCATTGAGTTTTTAATTGTAATGAACATTTAGTAATTTGAATGTTTAATGTTTTACTTTTGAGGATGACATTTTTCGATCACTATGTTTACTTTAAGATAGTTGTAAGGATTCACTACAATATAATTTTTCTTTACAAGTTAAGTAATGTGTTTTTAATTGTAATGAACATCAAGTAGTTTGAATGTTTAAGGTTTGAATCAAATGACATATATATTTTGTGTTACCGATTCTATTTCCTTTTTAGTCTTTTCATCAAGGTTTTCTTATTTTTATGTTATTATGTGTTTTTTTAAGATTGTTCCCATGGGTGTTACCGATTCTACTATGGGGTTTTCAATTATATCAACTACTTTTATGTAAATGTTAACAAATGCATGAGCGCAAGACGGTGCTATGATGAAGCACGAGCTAAGCTTGAATATTGTCTTTTATAGGTTCAATTATTTTATGTTCCTTACTATATTATGCTAATTTATGTTTGTGGAATGTAGGCAATCTCTAAAGTCGTTCCAACCCATCTAACACCTTTTAATACATCTAAGGTAATTGTAGCGGTAAAACTTGATCAATATTTTTGTGCATTTAGTTAACTTATTTCACTATATATATTTATTAGTATTTGTGCTTTTTCTAAGCATGCATTTTGTTGCATGAATGATTCATTTATGCTCCTCAATACACCCAATGTTGGAATGCAGGGATAATTAGTGCCCCCATATACATCCAATGTTATGCAAAATGTAAGATTCGACCATCTATTTGCATGAGTTTGATTATGTTATTTGTTGAGAAATCTAGGGCATATATTTAATACATGTTTTGCACAACGACTCCATGATTTATGAGGTTACCAAGAGCTACATTGTCCTATGATTACTACCAGTATGCAGACTTTTACTTCAGCTATGTGCTCTTCTCCAATTTGTATTCTTACTATGATGCCTTCTTACAAAGATGCATTCAACCATGGAATAGGTCTTTCATATTTTATTTTTTCCTTGCTATTCATCTATATTATGAATAGTGTCTAAGGGTTTGCATAGTTCCCTTCTTTCATCATGCCTTTCAATGGATCACCCCATCCATTTTTTACTTCTTGTACCTGCAATACTATTTTAGCAAGTAACCCAAGCAATATATTATTCTGAAACATGATATCAAGTTACTTTTCTAGGGTTTTTATATAATCAAGAGGTCATTTTATGGTTTCTTAAATTAAAACATTAGATCATAGTATTTTTCCTTTATGTCATTCTAGAGTTTATCCCATGCTGTAGAAATCAGATCATATGTAGCAAATACCTTAATATTAAAGTTTCTAAATACTAGGGTTTTCTTAAAATATAAACTCATAAATTCAACCCTACTACATCTTATGATGGACCCTTTAAAATAAAGTTATTATACATATCTCATGGACACCTATTTGTAGTGCTTATTATTTTGGTTGCCATGATTCTTTGCAATGGTACTATGCATTTCATTGATCATTTGCCATCTTCATGACCTTGTTTTGATGAGTCTTCTGAGAAATTACCATTCTAAAATGGGACTTGCTTCTTCATGTGTTCCATCAAGTTATAGTATGGTTTCTTATGGAACATTTCAACTTGGTCTTAGAGAGTCATTTGATTATATTTGACTCAAAAAAAAATTATGTGCAATATGTAACATGTCGAAATGGGTCTTTATGACAATGACTCAATGACCAATCCTAAGAGTTCACAATGGGAGCTTTATCTAGAATACAATTCCCTGAGCATGAAACCCATGCCTCAAGCATAACAAAAATAATCTTATTTTTTCCTTTTTTTAAATAAATTACATAGAATTGTGACTACATATGTCATTATGAAGACCGAACCTCATTACATATTTCAAAATTATTTATCTATTATTCCATCTTATTATTTATATTTGTGCCTTACAGGATTTTTCTAGGGTGACTCCAACAAGTATACCATCTATTAGTATCAAGGGTCATGTTATGCTTTCTACACCTAGACTACAACCCCATAACATGCCCTTTACATTAAAAATGGATTCAGTCAGAATTATCCCACCAGGAGGGGAACAAGTTTCTTTGAGGAGTCTATAGACTCACAAAAAAAAATGTTAAGGCTCCTACTAGCTATTCCTGAAAATGTTCAAATCAGAAAAGAAATAATTGAACAAATTCAGTTATGGGAAATGCCATTGTTGGAGAGTGTAGCTCCTGCAAGAGACCAACAGGTAAAATTATTGTATTTTTTTTATAATTTCATTTGTTACGTGTTGGATAATTATTTTAGAAATGAAAAATAGTTTCATAGTTTGGTTGGGTTCTAATTAGTTCCACAATCTCATTGTAAATGCAGGAAGTAAGTGACAAAGTGCTTAATGTACCTATAAGGGCATCTTCCTCAATCCCCAAGATTACAACAATATCATCAGTGACCACAAAAGGAATGCAAGAAGTTATAATATTGCTCACTTCATAAGGAAATGTCTTGAAGGATGAAACAAACCAATGTCAGAAAACAAGAAATATTTAAAGATGTCGTAATAGCATTTGGTAATCTTGGATTTGATAAGGAAATTGTTTTAGAGATTGCAAGTAAATAAATTCACTCAAAGAGGTCCAATTTAAGGTCAAAGTTGACAAAAAACTTGATGTTTCCATGTCCAGCTTAGATCACAAACCAAGTGATGTGGGATGAACTTATGAAAGATGCCAAGTTTAAAAGGAAAGTCCGCAAAAATAAAAACTATACACCATCTGCATAAGGAGGAGCTAAGAGAAGCCTCCAAGATACAAGAAAAGCAACCCAAGCTAGGGTGTCAAAAATTGGATCTCACAAATTAAGCTCTAGTGGATCTAATAGTATTCATGGTGGCATGGTAAGTGATATTTCCATCTATTATATTTTATATTTTAGGAAAAATAACCGTGGTTAGATTGAGTTAATTGTATCTTATTAGTTATTTTAACTTATAAATTTGATTATCTTTCTTAATGTAGCTTCACTAGTTTCAAAAGGAAGCTTCAGAGGAAGACTTAAAATATGCTTTATTAAATGGTTCCCAAGGTCTTCGACAACACATGATAGATCGAGGGGAAAAATAATTGTTGGTTATGGATCTGAGGTTAGTTGTTTATAGTATTTTATGAATAATGCAATAATTCAATTGGAGGTATAATGTTATTCTAACAAGTGAAAGTGTGTTGTGTATGGGAATCAAGTGAAACATCTGGAAGTGAGGATGGGGAGGAGATATAAGGACATGATGATTCATTTGTTGCACACAATCATTCAATTGTCATTCCTGAACTTTGGCAGGAAACCATTGTTGAATTTCAGGGAATCGGAGACAAAAACAATGAGGAGGGTGTTGAATGTGATGAGCATTCCAAACACACAATTAATGTATCACCTCGCAAAAAGAGGACAAAAAGGATTGATATGTGCTAAATTTTAATAACTTGAATGTGCATCACTCTAGCTTCTAAGGAGTGCACTAGGTTGTGAGGGTCCAAACATAAACTAATTTTGTGTGTAACAAAACAAAATTTGAAGATACCTTTCTAGGTTTTAACCCTGTACATAAATTACCTACATAGGAATTATAAGAATAGAAAATAAACAATGCGAGAGCATAACAAATAAAACACATATACACAGAGATTTTCCCCTCGATCCCAAAATCAGGACTACTAGCTTGATTTTTCATTATTTTCATTTCAGTGTTACAATACATATATACATGCTGAAGCATCCAATACAATGGACTCAAAACCATCGCATCCAAAACCGTGTGCGAAAACCATGCACAAAACCATAGGTAGGTCTGCCCAACCTAGTGTAGGGTCCAAAAAAAGTTTCCCTGGGTTGCTGCCCCAAACCCCATAAAGGGGGCCTACTTTCCCTGCTCAAACCCCCTCTGACCCCCTTGTTGAACAATTAGCACAATGAAGTGGTGCCTCCACACCCCCTCTAACCTCTCGGTTAACTAGGGGCACTAGTCATGGAAAGAATATACCACAACCCAATAACTTTGTTTTCTGAACTTTGTGGAGCAAAACAAATTTTTAGGGTACTTTGTTTTCCTGTAGCGCTATTTTTTATGTGAGTTTCACAAAAAAAACAATGCCTTGACTCTACGTGATGAATTGAATATATTGTGACTTCGTTAGCAATAGTTTCCTTTAATGGCACTCCTATAATAATCTTCTAGATTATATGACTTTCTACACTTATGATAGTTCCTAATTGATTTTTTTTTGTCATGAATTATATTTTAGATCAGAATTGTTTTCAATTTAATGCTTGTTCTTGTGTTTCTGTTTCCAAGAGGAAGCCCAACCATCATGTTAGAGAGAGATTCTAATTAAATTCTTATTGTTTCTTTTCTTAAGAGATAGCCCAACTATCATATTGGGGAGGAATTCATTTTGTTTATTATTTCCTTTTTTTTACTATGTCTAAAACCTTCATTAGAATTATTACTTATTAATAAGATTTTGGGTTTCACCGTTATAAGATAGAAAGCCATAGGCATACCCTTTTTTCTGAAACCTTTGCATACGTGGCATTCATGGAGTCAATTGGTACACCTCATCGCAGTCCTTATATTTTCGGGTAACACACTATTTGTTATTGTTTTTCTTTCTTCATTGTAGTTGTTTCTTGGTTGTTTTCAGTAGCATTCATTCCCTTACATGCTTTATATATCCATGGCTATAATTTGTATCTCCTTCTCTAACCAGTAGGGTTTTCTATGGTTGTTTTTTTTCATTTTAGAGTTCAATGGATGCACCAAGCTTCTATCCCTTTGGGATTTTTTTTGCATTCTTGATATCCCTTGGTTCATACAGATAATACTAGCAGCGTGAGATCCTCTAAGCAATCACCTTGACTTCTGGAGGGTAAAATATGAAGCACTTCACATAATTTTGAAGTATCGTCTGTTTTTTTGGGCTCTCGTAATTTATAGGATATCCATATCATAGACAACTATGTAGAAACAAGTTTGTATATATGTCTATCCCTTAACATTCAAATTTCTAAACTTCCATTAGGCTTTAATTAGAATGCAACACCCAATCCTATAATTATGTCATAATTATTATACTAAGCCTTTAAAATTAATTTATGACAATAACATTCTAAGTGGTCATGACAATGTCTTAATCATCATTCTAGTAACAATTTAGCTTCAAAATGATGCCTGTCAACTTTTCTTTTGTCCAAATCTGTGAACACTTAAATTGACATCATTGGCAGATGAAGAGATGGGCGGCTTCCAAACTCTAGAGCATAGGAAATTGGAGTGGACATGGTGAACATTTGTGGTGAACATTGGTAACGAATAAAGTTGTTTAGGGTGTGCTCTTCCATGTCCAAGTACTCTTTAGTAGCACCGCAAATAAGTCATTTCTCCCACGTTACAGTGTTTTATTCCACATCCTACGTTACAAAATAAAAATGTTTCGGATTATAGTTACTGTGAGTTATCATTTCCTAAAAAATATATGACAAGAAATTCTATAGATCATTATCAAAATTTTAGTGGGTTTAAGTATTTGCAACGTGTCTACATTGTGGCTTACAGATTTGCATAACTTAAAAAAAATTGTACACTCACCAAGGGTAATCGTTCATCACATAGGGTTTTATCATTATACAGAATGGGAGAATCATCAACATTAGCTATCATGTTCAACCGATTTAATTCAGTGCAGGTCAGTTGTGTCTATGGTTACATTATTTTTGTGTTTCTTATTTCATTGCAACATATTCTATCATGTACAATAGAAGCAAATAAAGTGATTGAAAGATAGGATATCCAACAAATAGAAGGTAGCTTTGGTCATGAAAGTAATGGAGCTAAACCATAACATAGTGCAAATAAGTAGTGCTTTTCTGAGTCTAGTGTCAACTATCAACTATAGAACAAAAGCTCGCCCTCTTATTGGTAACATTGTCTATTTGAGAAATTCTTTTTTGGTAAACAGATAATTCATGACTCCACTTATTTGTGTTATGGAAAAGTGATGTTCTAAAAACTGTATGGTGCTAGCATTAGGAGAAATTATTGATTTTTAAGGAAAAATTGTTCATGATTGATTTTTTTATTGACTTTTATAATTTATATGATAATTTGATGCACCCTTTAGGTGCTTTCTCTAACAATCGGTTTTGTCCCGATCTAAATGGCACTTTATGTCATCAATACTCTGCTCACATCTCCTTTCTACAATCTTTAAATTATTTAATGTTGTCATGCCACACATAGATTACATAGTGCCCATTCCAATCCTTTTTCTCCTATGTTGCCAAATGATTTTGCAGTGACTTTGTCAACACTTTGCTTTGTGCTCTTTTGATCATGAATCTGAAATCTTCTCATAGGAACTCTTTGATATTCCATTTCAATCGAACATATACTTATGTTTATGACAATGTCTCACAACTCCATGATCTTAATCTCAAGCTTATAGTCATAAACCCCTACCCTAGTAATTATATAAACAACTATCCACTAACATTATTTCTTAAAGTCACTTTGCAACATATACACTTCGAAAAATTTGGAATGACATGGCTCATTCATTGCAATTTGTCTTCACATAGAAATTTAAATCACCATTCCTTGAATAATAATCAACCTCTGAAATCTAGAGATCACTACTTTTTGTTAACTAGCTAAGGTATCCTTCTGCAAGTAGTGATTTCCTACTAGATTGACCCTATGGTCAATTAACTTCCCTTCAACGAATCTAAAAATATTTATTCACCACATACTTTGGCAAATCAACCTTTAAGCCCTTGTGCTTGCTTCCCTATGTGCCAACTCCACAAATCAATTTACAAATAGATTATTCCATTCCATACTCCCCATTCCAAGATTGAACTGTATAATTGTGCTTTCTTCCTGTAGTGTTACTCCACCGTGCATAGGTACAAACCAATTCAACAATCAAATTGATTTTTTGCACATACAACCTCTAGACACATGAGTTACCTCCACAATGAAACCATTATCTTGTAGAGATCAATTTTTACCATTATAATCACCTAATACAAAAAAAAAATCACTCATACATTCAATCGATTGTTGATCATATTTAATTATTTAGAGTTAATGTCAAATCAAGACTTGTGATCAAGAATTCGTTAAAGTCGATGAGGCCACATTGTGCAACCTTATCCTGGTATTCTACCTGAAACCCTTATTTAATTAGCAATATGATGGTTTGGTATTCGTTAAAAGCCTGATTTAATTATGGTTTTGACCGGCTATTATTTATCAAAAAACTTCATTTTATTAAGGATTTGGTACCAAAAATATTAAGGATTTGGTGATTTCGTAAGCATTTAGTGGCTTGCTATCTCTCAAGAAATTCATTTAATTAGGCTTTCAAGTTTTCTTTGTTTTACCTTCTAGATTTCTTTTTCTGGACCTGCGGTTGGGGCTTTTTGGGGCCGTTTGCAAGGTTCGAGGATTACTGGCCTGTTTGGGGCATTTTATCTCAGGGTTTTTGAAATCTTGGAATTTTTCAATAATCTTGAGCTTATTTTTAATGGATATTTTGGGGCATGCATCTTGATACTTTTATGAAAATTTTCAAGGTTTCCTGTAATCCATTTGCACAGATTTTTAAGAGGTTCCTTCTTTGAGTGATTGAATTAAAAGGGTTTTGAAGTTTTTCTTTTTTATACTAGCTTCGAGTGTTTTTCATTGACAACTTTCATTCACCCAATTTAGGGCTTCTTTATTTTTGGTATTTTCTTAGTTTTGGGCCTAATTTTGAATTTTTGGTCTTCTACATATTATTGAAGGACATATTTTTAATGAATTTTTTTAGGGTCTGGTTAAGGTTTCCATATCTGAGACAATATGCTCAATTGGATTGTATTTAAATATTAGACTTTCTATTTTTGAAGTTGAATGCTTAATTTAGTTATCTTCGTGGGTGCCCAAAATATATGGTTTTCTTTAAATTTAATTGATGCCTTTTGGGGCACATTTGTAGTGATACGGGTTTTTCTTTTATTGTCTTCCTAGGTCCTTCGCGTGGTTTGATAGTTTAGTATTTCTAAAATGTTTTCCATGTGAATTTATCTTAAGTGTTTTGCAATAAATATTTGAGTCCATACGGTCAATGGTTTCTAGTTTCGAGGGGTTATTAGAACTAATTTTTTAGATGCCCAATCAAAACATATGTGGTTTCTATGGGTTTAATTTCCAGGAATATTCTGGGTGGGGACAATTAATGTTTTGAGGGATTGTTAGCATTACTTTTTCAAATGTCCAATTCTAATTTTATCTTATTGGTTAATTTGTGAGTTTAATTTCCAAGGTTTGTTTCAGGATTCTTGCTCTTATGAAATAAAAAGGCTTGGAAAATGTATATGCATTTGTTGAGAGAGATTTTTTGTGTATTCTTGAAGAGAAAAATCTGAGGATTTAGAGTGTTGATTATCATAGGATTTTTGTTGTATGGAAAACTAATGTTTTTCTCATTTTCTATTTTGAGTGTTTACTAATTTTCCTAAATTTCCCCAACCTGCTTCAGAACCTAACACTCTGGATATTTTCTGGTTTCAAGGGGTTATTAGAACTAATATTTCAAATCTCCAATTCTAGAGTTTTTTATTTTCCATGGTAATTTATGGGTTTAATTTCCAGGTTTTCTTTCAGGATTCTCATTTTTATGCAATCAAAAGTTTCAGATAATGTACATGCAATTTTCACAATGTATTTCCTGCATATTCTTGAAAAGCAAAATCTGAGGCTGCTAAGTGCAGATTATCATAGGGTTTTGGTTGTGTAGAAAGCTAATTTTTTTCTTGTTTGTTGTTTTGAGGGTCGAATATAACTGAATTTCCCCCTACCAAATGTTTTGGAACCTCTAAGGATAGTTACCAATGGCTTATCCAATAAATCAATGTTCCATCAACTAATTGTTTTTTTTGGTTCTTTATTAAATGTTAGAAATCTTATTTGAAGGATTGTTTCCCATGTATTCTCAGATCGTTCAATTATCTTTGTTTCCTTGTAGTCACATTCCATGTAATTATTATACAATAGCTTCATCACTTTGTTTAGTAATAGCTTATTCCTAATTTATGACCACATTTAAGCAAATCAATGATGTTTTTCTATTTCTCCCACAAACAATACATACCCTCTACTTATCCAAAGAAAACTTCTTCCAACATTCGCACAAAATGTTTTACCATATGATTACTCTCATAATCTGTCTTGTGTATAGAGTCCAAACACATACACACATAATCACCCTTATTTATATCGATTGGGATTAATTTTCAAGCATGAAACAAAACCAATTACAACGCATAATCAATACAGCTAATTGCCTCAAAGTACCCACAATTTTGTTATCAAATGATGTAAAAACTAAGAAATCAAAATAATGTAACAACATGTTACATAACTACATAACCTCATTCAACACAAATCACTTACACAGTTTGTGGCATAAACTAACTACCTTTGCTTCCATTAATAAGCTTCTACACAAACTAAAAAATTATCTATCTCAATGATTATCAGGACTGGCTTGAAGCTTAGCTAGCCTCCTATTGAACACCCTCCCTCTTTCCCCTGATTTTCATTGCTACTTATACACAAAACCGATTTGTGGTCACTTCAACTAACTCCCTAAGTTCTAGTAATTAACTTTCTAAATATGGAAATCCTAACTCTATCTTGAATGACTCACAATTTAAATCTTTTGAGTCTCAACCAAATGCTAATACCTAAATATATGTAACTATTTCTCAAAATATTATTTATCCTCATCATGTCTAATGACTCAACAAATAGCCTCCTACATTCTTGTAACCAACTCCTAAATCTCCTCAACCTACTCCGAGTCATTACATCAATCTAGGTTTTTCCTCATGACTCATTGATTACATTAACACTTCATCAATAGAGTAAATAACTTATGCTTGACTAACTCCTATCAGATTTAGAATCTTCTAAATCAACTATGATAATTACAATATTTTCCTGATTAAAACTCCTTGAAATAATTGCCAAGACCTTAGGTATTATCATCCTTTGAATTCCTTAGAAGTCTATGATGCCCCTGCATCAGACTCCCTAATAAAAAAAGAAATTATGACCTCCTGGTCATATGATTTGACACTTGAACCCTCGAGGATCCCATACTCTAGTTTGTTGTTGCCCATAAGCCGCATTGTATTCCTCATTCTTCACCTGCACCCTTTTAGGTTTCCACACTTCGTGTTGCAATGCTCCACTATCTCTACCTTCTTTGTTCTACATTGTCCAATCATCTTCACAATGGATTACCTTCTTCATTCTGTTGTAACTCTACTTAGGTATATAGATTAGGTTCCATAGTTCATGTATGGTTTCCTGTAATTTATTATGTTGCTACAAACAACTTTTATTTTCTTCATTATGCCATTGTACTCTGTTGCACTTTATCCATTCATCTCTAAAATGCTAATCATTTTCTTCAACTTTCCTTGCTTCAGTTTATCCTTTTTTTCCTTAAAAGTTCTTGAAATGTTGCTCGAGATATTGTTTCTATCCATACTTCTCGAATATCCTTGAAGATATCTCCCCTCATTGATGTTTCTTACCTTCAAATTTACTTCAAAAAATAAATTCCCTTCCAATTCCCTAATTGCAGTACCATATTCACTTACACTTTTATGCATACCAGCGAGCATAACATAAGTTGGTAAGTTAGTATTTGCCATTTTCTCAACCAAAACTTGAGACACTTTCCTATCAATGACTGCAATCCCTTTCTGATACTCAAATTATTCCAGTAACTCAGTTTCTACTTGATTCCTCTTAGATACATCACTATGTTGTTCAGCAATTCTAGCATATATTTCTTCATCTTACATGACAACATTCAATAACCATCCTTTAACTCTTTGACTGGTCCTAGTAATCAATTCAACTTCCTTAAGTTCTAAGATTGGTTCCTCTTTAGCATGAGACATGTCTACATCAACTTTGTCCAATTTCAATTGTACAATTAGAATATTCATTCTCTAGTTTTCTAGTCTATTCTCCAAAAGACTTAGCTCATGCCATAAATCTACCATCACTTGGAATTTCTTCCAAAAACTCTATGCAATCCTCACTATCTTCTTCTTTGTCACAAGTCCAATTTCTTGGTGACACTACTATTTCTTGGTGATCCACTTTATAATTAAGCTCTTGATACCTTAAAGAGGACCAAGAATAAAGATGCAAATGGTTCTTTAAACATGTATTTCAAGCATATTTGTTAAGCATATTTTCCGCTTCAGGAATGAGCACATGGGTGTTATCTGCAATATAATAATAATTTCTTGCATTCAAAATATTAAAAATTAGATACTATAAGCCTATCTTGTTTAACATAATTTTTTCCCTTCTTTATACGAGTTCTCTAACCATTCATGAATTCATTTTTAGGGTATCAATAGGTTTGTGTTTTTTACATGGAGATATCATTCTGGACATGAACAAGTCTGATATGGAAAGGGTAATCTTCTTAGGTAAGAGTAGTGAATATACTGTGTACCATAGTGATTTTCTTGTAGGAAAGGACTACTTCTCAGATAAGAGGAGCGAATGTGATGTTCTAAAAATTGTTCAATGTTAGATAAATCCTTCAGCCAACCCGAGTTTACGACTTTCTCTTTGTATATTAAACTTAAAATGTTACACTTCCATGTTAGTTTCATGTTTTGTATCTGGGTCTTTTGTCTCTTAATTATTGTAATGGATAGATTTTGATATTTGAGCAAACGACCCAGGTTGGGATTGAGAATTGGACAAGTTACAAATCCTCCCTTTTCTCCAAATGGGTTTATCTTGGAGTTAAGATGATTGAGATCAACTATTATATCTATCACTGCAGGGATTCTACCTTTTTATCACCTAGATAACTTTTCTTTTAAGAAATTTTTCTTATATAAAAGTTTTTTCCCTAGGATGTATCTATGTCGTCAATCACTCACGACTTGCAACTGGCCTCAGCCATGGAACACTGGTCTCCACCTTAATTCAAGCCCATACCCTGAGTACATCACTGCTTGTCCCAAGATCACACTCCTGCGGGATGTTATGATGTTATCTAGATAATTAAAAATTGACAGTTACTGATTTTAACATTTGTATTTTATTTTTGAATTTCATATCCTTATTTAGAGTCTGCAGAGCGAACTTTGCACACCGCTAAGCTTGTGGATGATTATTACTTGAATATGTTGGTCTGGAGTGCTAATAACATTTTATTAATAACCCTTAGGAATGCGGTGTATTTATGGGATGCCTCGAGAAGCACAACTTCTGAGCTCCTAACAATCGACGATGATTTTGGTCACATGACCAGTGTTAAATGGGCACTTGATGGAAGATATACTGGTGTTGGATTGACTAATTCTGTTGTATAGCTATGGGATTCTGCATCTAATAGACATGTAGATTAAATTAATTTTTGTTCTCATATTTTTAGTTTGATTATTTGTTTCTAGATGCAATCTCATTCACTTGGTAATGTTTTTCAATGAACACAATTGAGAGCCTTGAAAGGTCACCAATCCCATGTAGGTGCGCTTGCTTGGAATGGTCATATGCTTACAATTGGTGGCCTTTATGGTTTAATATTTAATCATAATGTTTGCATCCATGATTCGATTGCTCAAACATACAGAGGGCATGTGCAAGAAGTGTGTCGTTTGAAATTGTCTATGTGTGGCCAATAGCTTTCAAGTGGGGGGAATGGAAATTTACTTCATGTATGGGACAAGAGAATGTCATCCTCTATTGCTGCAACTCAATATCTTCATGAGCTTGATGAGAATTGTGCTACAGTAAAAGCCTTGGAATGTTTCCCTTTCCAGAGAAATATTTTGGCATCTCATGGAGGTATTGGAGACCACTACATTAAGTTTTGGAATACTCATACAGGAGCTTGTCTAAATACCATTGACACTCACTCTCAAGTTTTCTCATTATTATGGAATAAGCATGAGCGTGAGCTATTAAGTTCACATGGATTTAGCAAGAACTAATTGACCTTATGGAGGTATCCATCTATGGTTAGGATAGCAGAGCTAACTGGTCACACGTCTAGAGTATTGCATCTGGCAGAGGTATTCATTCTATTGATCTATTGCTAAATGGGTTTGTGCTCACAGTCTTTCCTTTGTTTTGTATTTTCAGATTCCAAATCGGTACATTGTTGCATCGGCTGTAAGAGATGAGAAACTTAGGTTTTGGAAATTCTTTGGAACTCTTGATGCCTTAAAGAGGGCCAAGAGTAAATATGTGGTTGATGATCTTAACAAGTATCTCACACATATCCGTTAAGTAGATTTTCCTCCTTAGGGAATGGGCACAGGGGTATTATCTGCTCACATGGATTTAGCCAGAACTAGCTGACCTTATGGAAATATCCATATATGCTTAAGATAAGAAAGCTTTACAGGTTGTACATCTAGAGTGCTACATCTGGTAGAGGTATTCATTCTATTGATCTATCACTAAATGGTTTTCGTGTTGAAAGTCTTTGTTTTTGTGTTGACAAACGTTCCTTTCTTTTTGTGTTGACATAATGACAATCTTTCCTTTGTATTTGGTAATTCTTTGGAGCTCTTGGTACCTTAAATAGGACCAAGCATAAAGATGCATCTGGTGCCCTAAATATGTATTTCAAGAATTTTCATTAAGCATATTTTTTGCTTCATGAATGAGCACATGGTTATTATCTATGGTATAATAATAATGTCTTGCATTCAAAATATTATAAATAAATAAGATACTTTAAGCCTATCTTGTTTAACATAAATGTTTTTCCTTCTTTATACCAATTTTCTAACCATTCACGAATTCATTTTTAGTTTATGAAAAGGTTTGTGCTTTGTGCACAGAGATGTCGTTCTGCACATGTACAATGTAGAAATTTCTCTATAGATCAGTTAGCTCTTATACCATGTATAAATTCTCCAAATTCTCTACAAATCTACCTCTAAGATATATGTAGAAAATCTAACAGTAGATTAACTCGATAATGCAATATACCAAATAAAAATAATATAATCTACTTCTACTATCAAACTTGTGGAAGCTTAAAGATTGAGTTGAATTAGAGTTGAACATATATAACCATAAGAAGAAGAATCAATACACATGAAACATATAAAATATTTAGGGGAAAGCTTTAGTGGAAAACCCCACTATTTGTATTATCATACAAGGTGGAAATATCTCAAAATTACACATAGCCTTATCTCTTACAATTATCCAGATCTCAGTAGAATCCTCCTGGATGCTCATAAGAAAACAAGGCTTCTCACAAACCTTCTCCTCTTCCCTCCAAGCCTCTTATTTGCTTGTGCAGTTTCTCCTGGGTGATCCTACTATTACCAAGTGTAACACTGATCACTCACACTGATCTGACACCCTGCAAAAATGTGCAATTCTCAAGGAATCTTACCTCAACTGCATGGATGAGTTTTCTTTATAGGAAAACACAAGCAAATAATAGTAACCTAAGCTTGACATTTATCTCAATTAGTTCTTTCTTTGAATAGACATGCATGAGTTTCTGATGAGGGAATCTTCAGTTGTCTGGAGTACACTAGTTGAGTGCATGCATGCATCAACTGATTGATAACTCACAATTAGTTCCTCAAACCATTTGGAACTAATTTAACTAGAATTAACTCAGTAAACTAAGCTAACTAATTACAACTCAAATATAACTCAATCTTATCTCCTTAATTAAGGGATAATCTCCTTAATGTAAGGGACTTCTAAAAGACTTCTAACTTGAATTTCACCAACTAATTAACTCAAGATGAATTAATTAATTATTTTTTAAGCAATTGGTGAGACTAAATTTGAATTTTAATTCACAATTTTAATCCAAGGACAAATTAGAATTGGAATATTTTGGATTCTATTTTTATCATTTCTTGTTGCTATTTTCAACACTCCCTCTCAAAAATAAAGGAATTCAACTCTATCCTGATCCTAAACCTTTGGAATGTTCTACATGCAAAACTTCTCTCTAGTGTTGTTTCTTCAGCAACTCCAAAAACAAAAAAGCATCGAAACCGAATTAGTATGATGCATCTGTCTTCAAAGTCTTTGACTTCTATTGCCTCTTTCAACTAAAAACTTTGCGCTTCTACTGACTTAGCCTATCTGCATTGTTGTCAATCCTTCTTTGTGCTCTTCAGTATCCGACTTCTTTAGCCTCTACCACTTTGATCTCTGACTGCATCAATCCCACTGATTCCTCCCGCTACTATGTACGTTGGGCTCCCGCAGCAAAGTATGATCCATGAGATAAAACCTCTCAATGGACCCTACCAAATTTCATCCATCTTGGGACTATCACTTCACATTTCCCTACCTCACACCTAGATGTATGGCTGCATGTGATCCCTCTACTAACTCTAATTGTGGCCCCTCTACAATTATCTAGGACTTCTTCTGTGACTTAATGTTGAGAGGTAATTTACTCTCCCTATCAACCACCAAGTCTGTAACATTTTCCTTGATCCTCAAGGTTTTTCATGCATCTTCAACCTCAAGGGCATATAGGTTCTTAACTCATGAACCGATCTGTTTCACCTGTCTCGTGGTGATGTGTCTAAGGAAAACCTTTCCCTTACTAAAGACAACATCGTAGCTTTTGTCCTCCAACATCGCAATCAATACCAAATTCTTCTTTAGTCCAGACACATACTTCACATCTTTCAAGGTCACCCATCTCTATGTGCATCCTGATGTCTTTCTCCTCCAAGGTATTGAATAAAATTTCATCGTCGGTTATGTTGAATGTGTCTCCAATGTCAAGATACCAACCACAACCCATCATTGATGACACCATATAGGCGATGAGGGTGAATTCCATCTCGAACTGAGAGGCTAATACCTCACCTTTAGATCCTTCCGAGGATCCCTTGATGGACTTCTTTGCTGGGAAATTAGTCACATAATGACCCATCTCATGATAATTAAAGAATCTCACTTTAGACTTGTCAACCTTCTTCCCTCCATCAGAAGAATTCTATTTGGAATGGGATGCCTTCCCCTTCCCTTTCCTTGACTTACCTGCTAAGGCTAGATTTTATTCATCATCATCCTTGGATGAAGAACCATTTCGTGTGCTCCTCCTGATCTCCTCTTGCATAAGATCCAACTACAGTCGTTCCTAATCCAACAGTTTCTCCCTTCCATTCACAGAGTCCTCGTAGCTATTCCAGCTCTTTGGAAGGGAAACGATACTGAGGCTCACCATATCATCATTGGAAGTAGTTATTCCCACACTATCAAGCTCATCCATGCATGTGGTGAGCTTGTTAAGATATGTGGAAATAGTATTGTTTTTCTCCATCTTGCTTCTTCAAAGCTTATCCTTAAGCACCAATTTCCTTTGGTCACTACTATTTCGGTAGAGGTCCTTCAATGTTTTCCACATTGAATATGGAGTATCCTTCCAATGGAGACTCGAGACAATATGATCTTGAACTCCCTCAAGGATGATCTGCCTCACCCTCGCCACACACTTCTTCCATTCAACTAACTCTTGTGCATTAGTTGAACTTGGATATGGGATTTCTTTATCAATGAAATCCTTCAAGCTATTGTCTTCTAATACAACCTCCATGTGATCTTTCGATGCTATGTAATTCAAGTTTCCATCCAAGGCATACTAGAGTCTCAAGCCATAGAACGCCATTGACCAACCTTGAAGTATGAGATGAATTCGATTTGCACCTGCAACCCCAAACTTCAGACTTCGAATTCTGTTCTCTATATATTGTTCACTACTCCGATAATCTCGGCTCTGATACCATGTAGAGATTTCTCTATAGATTAGATAGTTGTGATACCATGTAGAAATTCTACAAATTCTCTACCAATCTAGCTCTGAGATCTATGTAGAAAATATGATTGTAGATTAACTGGATAATGCAATATACCGAAGCAAAATACTATAATCTACTTCTACTATCAAACTTGCGGAAGCTTAAAGATAAATATGAATAAGATTTGAACACATATAACCATAAGAAGAATCAATACACATGAAACATTGAAAATACTCATGGGAAATCCTCAGCTAAAAGCCTCACTATCTGTATCATCATACAAGGTGGAAATATCTTAGAATTACAGAAAGTCGTAGCTCTCACAGCTAGCCAAATCTCAATACAATCCTCCTGGATGCTCACAGGAAAACACGGTTTCTCACAAACCTTCTCCTCTAGCCTCCAAGCCTCCTATTTCCTTACACAATTTCTCCCGAGTGATCCCACTGTTACCATGTGTAACATTGATCATTCTCACTGATCTCACACCCTTTAAAACTACCCAATTCTTAAGGAATCTTACCTTGACTGCATGGATGAGTTTCCTTTAAATGAAAACTCATGCAACTAAAAGTAACTTGTCCTTGACATTTAGCTCAACTGGGTCTTTCTCGGAATAGATATGCATGAGTTTCTAATGAGGGGATCTTTAGTTATCTGGAGTACACTAGTTGAGTGCATGCATGCATCAACTGACTGATAACTCACAATTAGTTCCTCAAATTGTTTGGAACTAATTTAACTGGACTTAACTCAATAAACTAAGCTAACTAATTCCAACTCAATGTTATATTCTTAATTAAGGGATAATCTCCTTAATTCAAGGGATAACTCTTGCATGACTTCATAAAGACATCTAACTTGAATTTGTCCGACTAATTAACTCAAGATGAATTAATTAATTCTTTTTCAAGCAGCTGGTGGGACTAAATTCGAATTTTAATTCAAGGACAAATTAAAACTGGAATATTATGCATTCTATTTTTATCATTTCTTGTTGCTATTTTCAACATAGAAGTCTGACATGGAAAGGGTAATCCTCTCAGGTAAGAGTAGCGAAGATACTCTATACCATAGTGATTTTTTTGTAGGGATAAATTATTACATTCCTTGCAATTAAAATATGCATGGACTTATGTTATATTGAAGATTTTGTAATTCTATATTTCTTATCATATATGTTTTCCCTTTCCATTCTAGTTCTCTGACCATTCATTAATTCATTTAGTTTATTTATAGGTTTGTACAGAGGGACATATTAAACAAAAAATATGTTCATGTATTAGGTATAGTAGTGAAGGATTTCATTGAAGAATTAGACCTTTTTCTCATTTAAGTTGAGTAAAGGACTACTTCTCACATAAGAAGAGTGAATGCGATGTTCTGAAAACTGCTTAGTGTTGGATGAATCCTTCAGCTAACCGAGTTTACGACTCTATCTTTGTATATTGAACTTACAATGTTACACTTCCATGTTAGTTTCATGTTTCATTTTTGGGTTTTTGTGTCTTAATGTTTGTAATTAATAGATTTTGATATTTGAGCAAATGGCCTAGGTTGGGATTTAGAATTGGACAAGCTACAAATCCTCCCTTGTCTTTGAATGGTTTTCTCTTAGAGTTAAGATGATTGAGATCCACTGATATATCTATCTTTGTAGGGGTTCTGCCTTTTTGTCACCAAGATAATTTTTATTTTAAGAAATATTTCTTATAGAAAATTTGTTGCCCTAGGATGTATCTATGTCGTCAATCACATATGACTTGCAACTAGTCCCAGCCATGGAACACTAGTCTCTGCCTTAATTCAAGCCCAAGCCTTGAGTACCTCACCGCTTGGCCTAGGACCACAATCTTGTGAGATGTTACAATGTAACCTAGACAGTTAAAAACTGACAATTGTTGATTTTAACATTTGTATTTTATTTTTAACTTTCATATCCTTATTTACAAAGTGTGGAGCAAACTTTGGATGCCCGTGATCTTTTGGATGGTTATTACTTGAATCTATTGGACTAGAGTGCCAATAACATTTTATTGATAGCCCACAACAATATGGTGTATTCATGGGATGCCTACAAGAGCACAACTTCTGAGCTCCTGACATTCGATGGTGATGTTGGACAAATAACCAGTGTTAAATGGGCACCTAATGGAAAACATATTGGTGTTGGCTTGACTAATTATGTTGTATAGTTATGGGATTCTACATCTAAAAGACAGGTAGATTAAATTAATTTTTGTTCTCATATTTTTAGTTTCATTATTTTTTTCTAGATGCAATCTCATTCACTTGATAATGGGTTTCAATGAACACAGTTGAGAACCTTGAAAGGTCATCAATCTCGTGTAGGTGCACTTTCTTGGAATGGTCATATTCTTACAACCGGTGGCCTTGATGGTTTAATATTTAATCATGATGTTTGCATCCATGATTCCATTGTTCAAACATACAAAGGGCATGTGAAATAAGTGTTTGGTTTGAAATTTTCTATGTCTAGCCAACAACTTGCAAGTGGGGGCAATGACAATTTACTTCATGTATGGGACAAGAGCATGCCATCCTCTAATGTTGCAACTCAGTATCTTCACCGGCTTGATGAGAATTGTGTTGTGGTAAAATCTTTGGCATGGTGCCCTTTCCAGAGCAATCTTTTGGCATTTGCTGGAGGTAGGGCTGACCGCTGCATTAATTTTTGGAATACTCATACACAAGCTTTCCTAAATACTGTTGACGCTCACTCTTAAGTTTGCTCGTTATTATGGAATAAGCATGAGTGTGAGCTATTGATTTCACATGGATTTAGCCAGAACCACCTGACCTTATGCAAATATCCATCTATGGTTAAGATAGCAAAGCCTACTAGTCACACGTCTCGAGTACTGCATCTGGCAGAGGTATTCATTCTATTGATCTATGACTAAATGGGTTTGTGTTGACAATCTTAGCCTTTTTGTTGACAATATTTCCTTTGTTTTATATTTTCAGAGTCCAGATGGGTACACTATTACATCGGCTGCTGGAGATGAGACTCTTAGGTTTTTGCAAGTCTTTGGAGCTCCTGATACCTTAAAGAAGGCCAAGAGTAAAGATGTGGCTAGTGCTTTTAACATGTATCTCACGCATATCCATCAAGAATATTTTCCTCCTTCAGGAATGAGCACAAGGGTATTATCTGCTAACATGGATTTAGCCAGAACTAGCTGACCTTATGGAAATATCCATATATGGTTAAGATAAGAGAGATTTACAGGTAATACGTCTAGAGTGTTGCATCTAGCGGAGGTATTCATTCTATTCATCTATCACTAAATGGATTTTGTGTTGAAAGTCTTTGTTTATGTGCTGACATTATTTATTTTGTTTTTTTGTTGACACAATGACAATATTTCATTTGTATCTGGTAAGTCTTTGGAGCTCGTGATACCTTAAAGGGGACCAGGGGTAAAGATGTGGTTGGTGCTTTAAACACGTATTTCAAGCAGATTCATTAAGTAGATTTTCCGCTTTAGGAATGACCACATGGGTATTATTTGCAGTATAATAATAATTTCTTTCATTCAAAATATTATAAATAAAGAAGATGCTATAAGCCTATATTGTTTAACATAATTCTTTTTCCTTCTTTATAACAGTTCTCTAACCATTCATGAATTCATTTTTAGTGTATCAAGAGGTTTGTTATTTGTACATGGAGATGTTGTTCTAGACAAGTACAAGTCTAACATGGATACGTTAATCTTCTCACGTAAAAGTAGCAAATATACTCTGTCCCATAGTGATTTTGTTGTAGGAATAAATTGTTACATTCCTTGCAATTCAAATAGACATGGAATTATGTTATATATGAAGATATTTTAACTCTATCTTGCTTATCATATATGTTTTCCCTTTTTATTCCAGTTCCCTCACCATTCATGAATTCATTTAGTTTATTTAGAGGATTGTCCAGAGGGGCATATTAAACAACCAAAAGCATGTTCATGTGTTAGTTCTAGTACTGAAGGATTTCATTGGAGAATTTGACAATTCCTTTTTCAGTTGAGTAAAGCAATAGTTCTCAAGTAAGAAGAGTGAATGTGATGATATGAAAACTATTTAGTTTTGGCTAAGAAACTATTACTACATATATCTATTTCCACAGGATCTGTATTTGGCTCTAATTGGAACATGTAGTCTAGCCCGTATACATGGGTATGTTGAACATGTCTTTTGGAAATTTAAATCTCAATGAGGGATAGTAACAACCCAATTATAAATTATTTTTCACCCTACTCAAATATCCAACAATTGAGTATGTTCAAAACTTTCTCCTATTCATTTGGCGAGCTTCCAAATCATTGTCAAAGCCATTTTTCTCCCTGTTGTCTCTATAGCTTCTCTTTATTCATCTTTTTTCTCTTTTCCTAGAAGAAAACCATGAAATTTTTGAGTATCCACAAGTTTTTCTAGAAGGCCCTTGTCCCAATTTATCTTTAAATTTTTTTTATTAAAAGATAGATACTATGAATCACAAAAGGGCCATTTTAATGTTTCTCTCACACTAAAGTAATGTGTAAGTCATTATAAGAAATCTCTGGGTATTGAGTGTGTTGGGTCCCTATAATACTAGTGATTACCCCATTACTATTGTAGTTGCATCCCTTATTAATATCGTTGTGCACCTATTATCCCCATATTGTTATTACTTTTCCCCATAGAATCCCTTTATTATTATTTTTGTGGCTTTATATTATTATTGTTAGGTCGGTTGGGTTATATTACGACTCCTTAAACTCCTATATATAGAAAGGAGGTTCTATCATTTGAATCATCGAAGAATTGTTCATTTATGTAATACAAAGGAGGTTGCCCACTTGAAGAGGCTGAATTGTAAGAAGTTGATCTATCTTTTCTATCTTTTCTTGAGCTGGTTTCATAACATTTGGTATGAGAGCTTTGGATTCTAAGGTTTCGCTACTCCAAATAGGTCATCATGGCATTTTCTCTATAACGTTTTTTTCTATGATGTTTCATAAACTAAATAAAAACCCATTTGAGACAAAATCGCGCTAAATGTCGGGTCCAAATTTCAGAACTTTTTCCACTACATTTGCGGAGATATGATCTCAGGAAGTTGGTCTTTTTGCAAACTCGTAAATTAAATTCCAAATAGGTGACCTAGGGAAAATCATCATAACTTTCTCTCTGAGCATCGGATTGAAATTTTGTAAGAAGGTACAGAAAGAGGAGAGATATTAGTTTCTTGTATACATTTTTTAGAGCCAAAGGTCGAAACAATGACTCGTGGAATGTCGTACAAGTTTGCTCTACTAAATTAGTCTATAATCAGGTCACTATGGGAGATTTTGCATAACTCTTCCGTGGAGAATCTAATTTGGATCAGACTGGCGGCATTGGAAATAGGACACAGAGGGCTACTGTAGGTCGCAATTTTAGAACTAGATGATCTGAAAGTATAGAGATACATCAGAAGAAATTTCAAGCTCTTACAAAGTGAAAAAAGGTGTGTAGATTCTTTTAAATTTTTGCTTAAGATTGCTTTGAAAATTTATTTTGAATGAATTGAAAGGGCATAGTAGAGCATTATTATCGGTAACTAATGCCCCGAGGAAAGAAAACGCAAATACCTAGTAAGGAACCTGAAAGCTCTAGCATGACTCATGAAGAAGAGGAAGAAATGCTACATCATATATCAAAATTGCAAGAACAAGTACAATAAATGTCACTCTCACAAAAGCTAACAGAAGCTAAGATAAATGGCATGTAATATAAGATTAAGGGCGTGGAAGCTAATATCGACGATTTGAAGATAGATTTGAAGACAGATTTGAAGAGAGACATGGCAAATTTGAAGACAGATTTGAAGACAGACATGGCAAATTTGAAGATAGATTTGACAAATTTTCTACAAGAAATACTTACTAATGGTGAAAAGGTAGTAAAGGAAACTCATGATGCGAACAAAAGAAATGTTAATCATGATTTCATAGACTCTAACATGGGATCGAAGACTCGCCATATTCCAAAAATAGATATGAGAAAGTTTGATGGTAAGGATCCCGCAACATAGATATTACAAATGGAGCAATTTTTCGATCTCAATAATGTGCAAAACACACAAAAGGTACGTATTGCAACTTTATATTTGGAACCAAATCAGTTTGTATGGTATCAATGGCTTTGCTCTCATAAACAAATTATCACTTGGGCAATTTTTACAGAAGAATTGATAGCACATTATGAGGATACAAAAAGCAACACTTTTTTTAGCCAATTGATAAGTCTCAAACAAAAGGGTTCAATAATGGAGCACATTGAGGAGTTCCAAAAATTGAACATAAGGGTAAAAAATATTCCAGAGGAGCATAGGATTGATGTGTTCATAGGGACTTTAAAGGATAATATCCAACATAATGTTCGCCTTTGGGAACCTGATTCATTAGAGAAGGCATTCAGGTTAGCAAGAAAAATGGAAAGCAAAATTATGGCAACCAGGAAGCATACTACTCATAACTATAAGTATGGAAGTATTGTTTCCCCTAGTTTTGCACAACCTATAAGGTTGACACCACAAAAATTGGAAGAAAAAAGAGCAAAAGGGCTTTGTTACCGTTGTGATAGCAAATACACTAAAGGTCATAAGTGTGCTGAGAAGAAATTATTATACATAGATTGTGAAGATGAAGAAGAAAATGAGAAAGAAAGGTCAAAAGAAGAGGATATACTCCAGGAACAAAGCCTAGATAAAGAAGAAATGAATCTGACCATATCTTGTAATGCATTGGTGGGAATTACCACTCCTCAAGCCATCAAGATAGAAGGACAAATCAAGAAGAAAAAGGTAATAGTGTTGATTGATTCAGGAAGTACCCACAATTTTATTCATTTTAAGGTAAAAAAGGAATTTAATTGCTTCTTATATCCAACACCGGAGTGTCAAGTGATGGTTGTTAATGGAGGAACAATAATTTTCTTTGGAAAGTGCCATAATATCAAGCTATCGATGGGAGAATATGTATTGAATAGCCCAATTCTTTCCATTCCAATGGGAGGTGTTGATGTTGTACTAGGAGTCCACTGGCTACAATCCTTGGGTACAATAGCTTTTAATTTTCAAGAATTTTTCATGAAATTTTCGATGGAAGGAAAGGAAGTTGAATTAATGGGTATTGCAGGGAAACCATGAAGGATAATCAACTCTAACAGTATGAAAATGCTTCTAAAAAGGGAACAAAGGGGTGTAATTGCACAATTATGTTCGCTAGATGTTTCCACATTGGAATCATCTATTTCTCTAGATCTCCAAAAATTCTTGGAAAATCATTCCAAGGTATTTGATACTCCCAAAGATATCCCACCTATTCGTGATCATGATCATTCTATTCATCTGATTCGAGGGAGTGTTCCTCCAAAGATCATGGCGTACAGATATCCCTATGCCCAAAAGAGTGAAATTGAATGTATGGTTGCAGAAATGTTAGAGGCTGGTATAATTCAACCGAGTCAAAGTTCTTTCTCTGCTCCAGTAGTATTAGTGAACAAGAAGGAAGGATCATGGAGCATGTGTTCATATTATAGGGAGCTCAACAAGCTCACTATTAAAGATAAGTTTCTCATTCTTGTCATTGATGAATTACTAGATGAATTGCATGGATCAATTTACTTCACCAAGTTGGATCTTCGTTCAAGATATCATCAAATCAGAATGAAGACTGAAGACATTCTGAAAACAACAGTTAGACTCATAAGGATCATTATGAATTTTTGGTCATGCCCTTTGGCCTTACCAATGCACCTTCAACATTTCAAGGTTTGATGAATTCAATTTTCAACCATTCCTTAGAAAATTTGTGTAGTATTTTTTGATGATATACTAATCTACAACAAGTCTTGGAAGGATCATGTTGAACATGCTAACAGGGTGCTACAACTATTGGAGGAGAAACAATTATATGCAAAAAGATCCAAATGCTTCTTTGGAGTACAAGAGGTCAAATATCTGGGTCATATTGTATCTCATGAAGGAGTTAAGGTAGAACCTAGCAAAATTAAAGCCATTAAGGAATGGAAAATCCCCACATCCATAAAGCATCTCCGAGGATTTCTCGGTTGACAGGGTATTATCGCAAGTTTGTTAAGAATTATGGGAGAATAGCAGCACCTCTAACAACATTATTGAAGAAAAATGCATTTTCATGGACTCCAGAAGCAACAAAGGCCTTTGAATATCTTAAAGAGGCAATGTCCCAAGCACCGGTCTTAGCTACACTGGACTTCACAAAAACCTTTATTGTGGAATGTGATACTTTGGGAAATGGAATTGGTGCTATTTTAATGCAAGATGAGAGACCCATTGCTTTTGAAAGTCGTCCAATCAATGGAATTTTTTTTACGCAAAGCTATTTATGAGAAGGAAATGTTGGCAATACTCCATGCACTTAAGCGATGGCGACCCTACCTAATGGGAAGACACTTCAAGGTAAAAATGGATCATGATAGCCTTAAATACTTTTTAAAACAGATATTATCCTCTGACGAGCAAAAAAAGTGGGTCACAAAGATGTTGGGTTATGACTTTGTAATCATCTACAAAGAATGGAAGCAAAATTTGGTGGCAGATGCACTCTCAAGAAAGGATGAAGATGTGGAAGCATTGTTGTGCGCCATTTCTATTATCCAACCAAATTGGATAAACAAAGCAAGGGAGGAATGGAAGAATGATGAAGAAGTGTGGGCACTTATTCGAAAGATACAACAAGATTCATGTACGTCTCATACATTTAGCTGGAAAAATGATTCTTTATGGTACAAAGATTGCTTATAACTCTGTAAGAATTCCCAACTAAAGAAAAAAATTCTTATGGAATTGCACACTTCTCCCCTAAGAGGGCACTCAAGATTTTTAAAAACTTGCCACAGGGTTAAGAAGCAACTTTTTTGGGATGGCCTTAAATCAGATATTCAAAAATTTGTGGCAGAATGTTTGGTTTGCCAACAAAATAAAGTTGAAACAATTAAGACATCGGGTCTATTACAACCTTTATCCATTCCAAGCAAACGTTGGGAGGAGGTGTCAATGGATTTTATCACAGGTTTACCCAAGTCTGAGAGAAAGACTCTCATCATGGTGGTAGTTGACAGACTTAACAAGTATGCACACTTTTGTGCATTATCACATCCATTTAAAGCCAGTACAGCTTCTACTGCATTTATGGAAACAATTCAAAAGCTACATGGAAACCCAAAGATTATTGTAAGTGACAAGATCCCATTTTCACTGGAATTTTTGGACAGAATTATTTTCTTGTCTTGGTACTCAGTTAGCTGATAGCTCATCTTATCATCCTCAATGTGATGGGAAAATTGAGATAGTAAAGAAATGTTTGGAAGGATATCTTCATTGCTTTGTATCTGATAAATAGAGACAATGGGTCAAATGGTTGCCTTTGGCTAAATGGTGGTATAAAACTTCCTTCCATACAGCAACAAAAATGACCCCATTGATGGCACTTTATGGATATCAACCACCAACCATCACATCATATTTAAGAGAAAATTCTAAGGTTCAAGTAGTGGAACATCACATCGAACATCAACAACAAGTCCTCCAACTCTTAAAGGATAACCTCGTGTTGGCACAGAATAGAATGAAACAACAGGCAGATCAACTTCGCAGTGAAAGAAGTTTTGATGTAGGTGATTGGGTATTCCTACTGCTGCAACCATATAAGCAAATGTCCCTCAAGCAATCTAAGAAGGATAATAAATTATCACAGAAGTATTATGGCCCGTACAAGTTGTTGCAAAAGATTGGTACTATGGCATACAAATTGGAGCTTCCTACAGCTTCACGATTGCACTGAGTTTTCCATGTTTCATGTTTAAAGAAGGTTATAGGCGACAAGCTCCCAGTTCAAACAATATTGCCAGAACGTGATGAGGAAGGAAAAATTATATTGGAACCGAAAGCAGTCATAAAAACAAGAACTCGACAGCTACGAAGTCAATCAATTTCGGAGTATCTTATCAAGTGGAAGAACTTATTCGCTTAAGATTCCACATGGGACGATGAGAAATTTATACAGAAGTATCCAGAACTACTCAAGCGTTGAGGACAAGAATTTTTTGAAGGAGAGGGGCATGTTGGGTCCCTATAATACTAGTGATTACCTCATTATTATTGTAGTTTCATCCCTTATTAATATCGTTGCGCCCCTATTATCCCCGTATTGTTCTTATTGTGCCCCATAGAATCCCTTTATTGTTATTTTTGTGGCTTTATATTATTATTGTTAGATTGGCTGGGTTATATTATGACTCCTTAGACTCCTATATATAGAAAGGAGGTTTTGGCATTTGAATCATCGAAGAGTTGTTCATTTATGTAATGTAAAGGAGGTTTCCCCCTCGAAGAGGCTTAATTCTAAGGTGTTGATCTATCTTTTCTTGAGCTGGTGTCATAACAGAGTGCTATCTTTTTATTTAGATTTGATTGGTTTGAATATTATGACTCTGTAATCAGTTGCTTAATGTTCATTTGTTTATGGGACAAGATATCCACTTTGATATAGTGATTTAACTGCCAAAATGATAAAATATTACATATATATATATATATATATATATATATTTTAAAGTTTTATCTTATTCTATTTTTTTTAATTCCCTTTTCTTGATAAGTGAAAAAATATGTTCTTAACAATTAAACCTACTGAATAAGCTAACACCATACATATTTATACCATTTATAGTGAATACATAATCATTACTAATAGTATAAAGAAACATTACAAGTATGACAAAAAGGAACATTATCAAATGGAGATGATATTATGAGGTTGTGCAATGTGATCCCAGTGACAATGAGTCTACTCGCCATGGCTGTGTGAATGACAATAGCCTAAGAGAACTTGATTGAGGGTTTGAAACTTACCTTGTATTTTCACTAGTATTCGTGACATTTTTGGGCTTTGAATGGCAATAAATAGTGCTACCAACCAAAAATAGAGATGGTATCATCATTAAAAATTATTCTTATATTAAAGAGTGGATTGATTTTGTTTTTCAGCCATTTTTATATTGAGAGTTTAATAAGTTTGTAGAATTTTAATTTTATTTCAATTATTAATTATTATAAAATGGTACAGGTTTTTATTATAAAGAAAGGAAAATGACTCTATTATTGCATTTGCAGGTGCTTCGGGGAATAAAGCAAGGCAAGGAAAGTGATAATGAAGAAATACTAAGAGTGCACATATTTCTATTTCAGTTACACACTATATTTATTTTATTTTATTTCAGTGAGTAGCTCTCTTGGAAATGGTATAAAAATTGCCTTACAGGAATTTATTATTTTATTCTTAACATGAAGAAGGATGGGTCTTTTCGTGTGCCTCTAAGAAACAATTAACTCCAATTACAGCAATTCTCTTGATGCAAACAGAAGATGGAGCCAACTCGAATTGTGAAAGGTAATAGTGGAGAAGATAATTTTGTAGGTCACCTATAGATTGAGAATTGCCTTATATCATGTTGGGAGGAACTTTGTCAATTTTCCATCTTTTGTAAAACCTTCATGAAGACAGAATTTCCAATCAATTGTAGATTTAAATGCATATACATTATTACAATTCTTTGATATCAAGGAAGCCAATTCCAAATATACAAGGGTCTTGAAATTGTGGTTTAACAACTCGATATGAATTTAATTTCCACCATTTAATTTGATTGAAGCTTTGAATTTATATTTTAGAGAGTACCCCCTCTTGTAGGATGGAGAAATCTAGAATATTTTTCTTTTGCCTCATAATATGTCTTAAAACAAAGTTCCAACTAAGGATCCTGCATGTTCAAATGACATGAGTGCATTTTTAGAAAATATAAGTCTCTTGCCTTATTATTTTCAATGTTGCTTTTGATAATTGTTTTTCATTTATATTTAAAATGACTTTGTTGTTAGCTTTAAAATAATGGATTTACTTATTTTTTATCTGTTGGTATCCATAAAAAACAGAGATTTAATGTAATTAATATCACTATTTGGGAACTTTGAATGTTGAAACCACCTTAAAAGAATATTTAAAATGATTTTATTTATTTATTTTTTAAATAATTTTTTATATTGTCGCTAAAGAGACAATAGTTTGAATTATGGACATATAGCTTTTAATCTCAACTATTGTGTGTGAAAAGACAAAAATGTAATTGTGTCTAAAGAGACAAAAATGAAAGTGTCTCTACAAAGACAAATGAAATTGTCTCTTAATAGACAATAATTTGTGTCTTTATACACAATAATAAATGTGTTCTATATTGTCTTTATAGAGACAATTTTTTAAGACAATAATTTCGAGACATTAAATTTTGAAGGAAATATTTAAGACAATACAGAAGATTATTTTTGTCTTACGTTAAGAAAATTGACTAAAATATTGTCTTAAAACCCCCTACATGTAGTAGTGAAGGCTTGTTGTGGCCCTACAAGACATTGAGAATAGGAAGGAAGCTAACAAACAATTACTAAATTGCAAGACAATGTAAATGAAGATTTAACATTGATGGAGTAACTAATTTGTTTAGTGAGATTTTTCAAGTGATTTAGCAAAATCTTATTTATTCTACAAAGAGTTTCACCAACACAAAACAATAGAGATCGTTAAGATTACTATAAAACAAAAAATAGCATGGATAATTGAAAATGACTGGATTAATATGTAAGGTAGACTAGAATAACTAACAAAAAGAATCAATAAGAAGGAACTCTTTCTTTTATTATCAATAGACAAAATCTTAAGTAATCTTTAAAAGAGAGACAAAAGAAGATGAAGTTAAGCAAAGTAAGCCTTCTCCAACCCTTTAGATAAGAGTCCCTCTTGTTTTTTTTTTGTTTTTTTCCAAGTCAAGAAATTCAGAAGATCCTTCAATGGTTAAAATCATTCAGAATAAGGGGAGGGTTCATTCAGAAAAGGGGGAGGGTTCATTCAGTGGCAAAAACTTGTTGTATGCTATGATTATGAATAAATACATCTTTGAAAGCATTACCATGGAGGGTGTTGGTGTGTCGATCTAGGACATCAAGGTTGTGTTCGATTTTCCTATGAGCTCTTTGGTAGTTACCTCTTCAATGGCCATCCAAAGCAGAAGGAGTTGACACAACAAGTGGTAGACACCATGCTAAATTTCGCACCGTGTCAACAAGTGGTCGACACCATGCTAAATTTCGCACCGTGTCAATCTGTGCTTCAACACTAGAATACAGAGGTACTCTAGTCTCTTTTAGATTTCGAACCCTTTTGAACCTAGTCACCTCACGATGAAAAGCATACTCTTAACCATAAATTTTATTCAAATTATAAATAACACAAATAAATGTTTATATTTTATTTGAAAAAAAGTTTTCTTAATTTTTGCATTATTTATTAATGCAAAAATGTTTAGTTTTGAGAAACAAATAGTTATATCTCAAAATTATTGTACAAATTATTTTTGAAATATTTCACTTGAGCATAATTGGAAAATCTTGGACTATTTTGACTATTTTTTTGGGGAGGCTGTTACGATATTTATGTCTGCCTATTTTATATATTTCATTTGATCATAATTTAAAGATTTTGGATTATTTTCTTATTTTTTAGGCCATTACAATATTTATGTATTTATGTCGGTACATTTTCTATAAAATTTAATTATGAAAAATCAATTAAAATAAATATGATAATATGTGTCGCTCTTTCATTTTATATTATCATATAGAATGTAATGATGTATTCTCAAGAAAATGACAAAATGTAATGTGTGAAAGTCTAAAAGCAATATACAGGGATTTAAATAAGGGTCTTTATAGTTTTAGCTATTTCACATATATGTAATTAACAATTGAACTTCGGTGTAGCTATTTCACATATATATGATTAACAATTGAATTTAGGTGCATTAAAATTAAAGGTATGTTAAAATAAAAATTTTATTATATTATTTTTTAATTAATTTTTGTTGAGTAGTTAACTTAAACTTGAATTGGTCAATTTATTGGTAGTTTTTGAGTTGTAAGGTTATGAGAACCCATGGTATTACTTATGGTATTCATGTGGAATATAACCTATTTAAAGGGAGAATTACAGCCCCCAAAATCCATCTTAACTCTTGATCTAGCAAAGGTAAAGAGAGTTCAATCATGTAGAGAAAAGACACTAATAGCTCTAATAGATAGATCATGGGTAAAGATGGACAGTTATTAAAAACCATTTCTATTTTTTGATTATTTTAGAAAATCCATGTAATTATAATTCATGTTCATGTTTTTTCTTTTGTTACATTGAAGCCCGTCTTATTTAAAAAGGTTGAGTTAGTAAAAACTACAAATATTAAATAGAAAATGTTTGAAAATGACTAAACCTGATTTTCAAGAATAATGTGAATACCAAAGTCTCTTTGGACCAACCAATATGAGACTATGCTAGTCATTCATTATATTTTTGCATATGAGTTCATGTACAACTTCAATGGCATACCATACAAAACCACTAGGTTAAAGGTGAAGTCCAACAAGTTGTGTTTTTTTTTGGATGCCCAGGAGGACTAGGGCGCAAAGGAGATGAAGCCACATATTCAGTGGAAATTTGAAATCATCGTGGTTTCTTCATAATCCAAATCCATTGCAAGTGAAATCACTTTGTATTTCCTCTATTGAATAGAATTTTGGAGTTATATTTCAATATTATTTTCACATTTCAATTTGGTTAAATTCAAATATTTTTTTTTGTTTTCAAGGCTATACCTTTTCACAATTCCATCTTATACAATTTTAAAATTTGAGCATTTTCTATTTTTTATCTTATATACATTTTTGAAATTTGAACATTAATTTTTTTTGCATTTCTGATATGTTTTATTGCCTCTTCTTTTTTCACTTTGTGATTGAACAATTTTTTCTTCTTTTCAAGGTTAAAATTAAAGATAAAGTTCACAATCCTAAAGCAGTACAAAATAATCAACATTGTAAAAGTCCCTAAAATTTCTATATAATTTGAACATTCTTCCTTCTTGCATCTATTATGCTTTGTTGGTTTTTTTTTTCATTTTGTGATGAAGAATTTTTTTATTCTTATTCAAGATAAAATTGGAGATCAAGTGAATAGTCCCAAAAAATTGTATTCATGTAGCACTACTAGGAATTAGGTGGGAAGACAATGATACTATGATAATTATGTGATATGAAGACCATTGCAAATAAAAGAGTATGTTAATAAAGTATAAATAGGAAAAATGAAGTGAAGGTGGTTTGTATCATATGGTATAGACCACTATTAAAGGAAAGAGCCTTCACTTCCTTTTGTTCATTTATAGGAGAGAGCCCTCCTACTTGCAGAAGTTCATAGAACTAGGCATGTCTATGTTTTGAAGGAAAAAACATACAGATAGTTTAGAAACATGGTAGAGGGAGGGAAAAAAAATAAAGAATAGACCATTGAATGGAGGAGAGAGAAAGAAGTACAAAATAAAAATGTAATAAGCCTTAAAATTGTTGTTCAGATGACACCAAGTGTCATACATTTATAATTAGTAGAGTGGAAGTTTTGAGAAATTAATTACTTTTCATTGTTTGATTGTGGACTGCCTATGGAAAGATTGCATAATTATGACCAATAATGAAATTGCAACTTAAAGGCTCTTAAACTATTGTGTATGTAAATTTATAAATTTTGTATGTTTTAATTAATATTTAGAGTTAAGTTAATGCAAAGTTTTTCATGTGACTTTAAGTTGCATTCCTTTGAGCAAGTTTTTAAGTGTGTTTTACATTCTATAGGGCTTTTCCTCCACTATGATTGAATTTTAGATATATAGGTTATTTAGGCTTCCTTTGTTTTGATCACTTGATATTAGAGTAGATATATCCTATTGGAAATTTGCATCTTTCATAGTTAGGTTTTCAAGTAGGATAAATAGGACAAATTATTCTATATAGTATTTGGAAAATACTCTTTTAAGTTGAAGGTTGGTTTGGACAATGTGTACCTTTAAAAACAAATGTGATATTTAAGTTCAATAAAGTTGTAATTTGAAAAAAAATAAAAATAATATGGAACCTTTTACTCATTAGTTTAGCTGAAAAGATAAAGATCTATGATAGGTGATTAGTCCATATCTTCACATATAAGAGTATTGATTTATATAATTTCTAACCATGTAACCTAATCCATTGAAACTAGTTGTCCGTGCTCCAACCATAATTGTTAAAATTGAGATTATACTATGGTTAGAATTGCTATTATACTAACAAAAACAGCAATAATTGTTAGAATTGTGATTATACTAACAGCATGAATGAATCAGTATAATCTCCAATTCACCTAATTTCATAATGCATCAATATTCTCCGCTACTAAGTTGTCATTCACGTTATAATGCATCAATATTCTTCGCCAGTAAGTTGTCATTCCGAAGTCTCCAAACAAGAAGCAGTTGGATGACGGTTGGAAGGAAGAGAAACCTAATCAATACAATTATATTCATGTTATATTCATGTTGTGTAAGTGGATACAGAATAAATCATATGTTCACGTTGTCATTGGCAAGAAGTTGCGAAGAGGTCGGAGTGACCATGAATCCATCTCCCTTCATCTTTTATTATAAATCCATGTCATCGTTCCGTAATATGAATTTATCTTCGGTAAACTCTGTTGGATGCAGATCCTCATAATCGCTATGGAGGACTGGGCACACTCCTCTCAAGATTATCCCTGAAATAGATGTTGGACTCATCACGCAAGGCTTTCTATTTGCGCATGTTAGAAAATGCTCTGATCAAGCGACTCAATTGCAGGCATCTTTATGAATTTGCTTTTGAATATGAATGGTAAAGTTGCCCTTCCTGCTATCTATCGCCCAATCAGAACATTTCCTAACGTGCTCAAATAAACATCCGTTTCCGAGACGATCTTGAGTGGTGTAGCCTCCATAGCCATAATTAAAATCTACAACTGACCTTGGCCTCTTCCATGCACATCCAACAGATTTTTTCAAAAGGCTATTCATATCATTAAACAACGACATGGGTTTATAATACCCCAAGCGACTCAATTGCGGGCATTTTAGTGAATTTGGCCTTGAAGATTAATGGTAAAGCCGCCCTTCCTGCCATTTGTCGCCCAACCAGAGCATTTCCTAACTTGTTCAAATAAACACATGTTTCCTAGACGAGATTGAGTATTGTAGCCTTCGTAGCCATAATTAAAATCTGCAACTGGCCTTGGGCTCTTCCATGCACACGCAACGGAGTTTTTCCGAAGGCCATTCATATCAATAAACAACGCCAAGGGTTTATAATACTCCAATCTCTCTGCACCTTTTTCCCAGGGAAGGCGTGACCAGATGAGGCAAAGATGTGTCCCTCCTCAAGTTTAGGAAACCCTAATCATTCTCATAGAGATCCATTGTCAGGTACACGCAACATCCACCAAACTAAATTAGTCTACATTTATCGAGTGTGATTTCATCTTGAAGGTGAGATCTCATTGAATGTGAGCTGCACTGGATACCCAACATCCACCAAACTAAATTAGTGTAGATTTATTAAGTGTGATTCATCTGGATAGCCCAGAAAATTTTTGAAGTGACTATTCAGAGATTTTTAGTCTCACAAAAATTACCAATTTCAAATGTGTTTAGTTTTATTCAAATCTTATATAAAAAATTCTAGTATGAGAGTTGTCTGGGAAAAATTTAAATACATGAAAAAAATTATTGCATATTTTTGGATTATGAACTAAAATTAAAGCATCACAATATTCTTATTATTCAATATTTTAATTTTTAATTTTTTTTAATATAAATGTTATATTGTTGTAACAATATCGCAATTGTATTGATTGTTTGTGTAGTAAACCAGTAGTGCAATTGTGTTGTATCTCTCTTTTTTTTTTTTAATTCTAGTATAATATAAGTATCAATTATAAGTACTACATGTTTGTCTTAACATTAACATTATTTCTTTTTTGGAAGCTAGATGTAAACTCTGATTGCTGTGCAACTTATTAAACAAATAGCTGAGAAGGGGATGATTACCAGCAAGAAAAGATAAATGTTTTTTTGCACCCACCATTCATTTAGTCAATCAAGTAAGTTTTATCATTTACAAAATTATTATTTCAATGGAATTGATGATAAATGTACAAACTAACTTATTAGAAATTGATAATATATATTTGGTGATTTCTTTGGAACATTGAAGTGATTATTTACCACACCTATCTGAAAATTTTCATCAACTATCACTTTGGCCATGACAAATGGAAACTTTCAAATTGGTGTGTTCAATAATCACTTCACCTTGCTGAAAATCTCACCAAATATATATTATCAATTTTCTAAGAATTTAGGTTGTACATTTCTCATTGATTCAATTGAAATAATCATTGTGTAAATGGTAGAACTTATTTGATTGACTAAATGAATTTTGGGCTTAAAAAAAACTTTTCTTGCTTGTAGTTTTCCACTTCTAAGCAATTTGTTTCATGAGTTGCACATCAATCAAAGTTTACATCTAGTTTCCAAAAAAACAATAATGTTACTCTTGAGAGCAACATGGAGTATTTCCAATTCATACCTATATTATGGTAGAATTATAAAAAAAACTAGATACAACACAATTGCAGTGTTGTTTTACTACACACAATCAATACATTGTATTAGAACAACAATGTGAAATTTTATATAAAAAAAGTGAGGAATTAAAAAAACAAAATACTCAATAATGAGAATATTGTTATACCTTAATTTTTGTTCATAATCCAAAAATGCCCAATAAATTATTTTTAGGTGTATTTATCTCATTCCAAAGCAATTTTCATAATAGAAATTTTATATAACATCTCAATAAAACTAAAATAATTTGAGATTGGTGGTTTTTGTGAGAGTAGAAATCTTTCTGGAATACTTATTTAAATTTTTCTCAGCATTTGCAGCTCACCTTCAGCACACTTGAAGATGAGTTACACTTGACATTGTCATGTTGACTCAATATCATTATCTAGTGTCACTACCATACCAATACTTTCATCCATCTAGGCAATTACAACCATTAGTGAGGATATGCACTAATACCCTTCTTACAAGATGTTGTGGATCACCTTTAAAAAACAATTCCAATTGATCTAATAGTGAGTAAACACTACCATAACATAAAAGTGTTTACCATCTTAAAAGCAATTTTTCAATTTTGCAAGAGGCAAGAACTTGATCCATTAATTTTTCTCTTCGAAAAAATATCATTGAAGGTGAGCTGCACTGGATATGCAACATCCACCAAACTAAATTAGTGTACATTTATTAAGTGTGATTCATCTTGAAGGTGAGCTACACTGGATAGAGATATCATTGAAGGTAAGCCCCACTAGATAGCCTAGACATCATTGAAGGTGAGCTTCACCGGATAGCCTAGATATCATTGAAGGTGAGCTAGATATCATTGAAGGTGAGCTTCACTGGATAGCCTAGAAAATTTTGAAAGTGACTATTCATAGGGATTATTAGTCTCACAAAAATTACCAATCTCAAATGTGTTTAGTTTTATTCAAATTTTATATATAAAAAAATAATAATAAAAAAAAAAAATTATTGTAAATAAGTAAAGAAAAAATTATTGGATATTTTTGGATTATGAACTAGAACATAACAATATTTTCATTATTCAATATTTTATTTTTTATTTTATTTTTTTATATAAAATGTTATATTGTTGTAACAGTATTGCAATTGTTGATTGTTTGTGTAGTAAAACAATACTGCAATTGTGTTGTATCCCTCTTTTTTTTTAATTCTATCATAATATAAGTATCAATTGCAAATACTACAAGTTTCCCTTAACATTAACATTTTTTTTTTTTGGAAGCTCTATGTAAACTTTGATTGTTGTGCAACTTATTAAACAAATTGCTGAGAAGTGAATGACTACCATCAAGAAAACATAAATGTTTTCTTTGCACCTACCATTCATTTAGTCAATCAAGTAAGTTATACCATTTACAAAATTATTATTTCAATGGAATTGATGATAAATGTACAACCTAACTTCTTAGAAAATTGATAATATATATTTGGTGAGTTCTTCAGAACACTGAAGTGATTATTTAGCACACCTATTTGAAAATTTGCATCAACTATCACTTTTTCCATGACAAATGGAAAAATTCAAATTGGTGTGCTCAATAATCACTTCAGCTTGCTGAAAATGTCACCAAATGTATATGTTATCAGTGCATTTATCATCAATTCAATAGAAATAATCATTTTGTAAATGGTATAACTTACTTGATTGACTAAATGAATTGTGGGTAGAAACAAAAACAAAAACAAAAAAAAAAAAAAAAAAAAAAAAAAAAAAAAAAAAAAAAAACTTGCTTGTAGTCCTCCACTTCTGAGCAATTTGTTTCATGAGTTGCACATCTATCAAAGTTTACATCTAGTTCCCAAAAAATCAATAATGTTACTCTTGATAGCAACATGGAGTATTTCCAATTCATACCTATATTATGGTAGAATTAAAAAAAAACACAGATACAACATAATTGTAGTATTGTTTTACTAAGCACTATGAATACATTGTATTAGAAGAACAATGTGAAATTTTATATAAAAATACTGAGGAATTAAAAAACCAAAATACTCAACAATGAGAATATTGTTATACTTTCATAATCCAAAAATGCCCAATAAATTATTTTTATGTGTATTTAGCTCATTCTAAAGCAATTTTCATAATAGTAATTCTATATAACATCTCAAGAAAACTAAAAAAATTTGAGATTGGTGGTTTTTGTGAGACTAGAAATCTTTTTGGAATACTTATTTAGTTTTTTCTGAGCCATCAAATGCACCTCACCTTACTTGAAGATGAGTTACACTTGAGATTGTGGTGTTAACTCAATATCATCTAGTGTCTCTACCATACCAACACTTTCATCCATCTAGGCAATTACAACCATTAGTGTGGATATGCACTAGTACCCTTCTACACCATGTTGTGGATCACCTTTCAAAAACAATTCCAATTGATCTAATATTGAGTAAACAAGACCATAGCATGAAGTGTTTACCATCTTAAAAGCAATTTCTCAATTTTGTATGAGGGAAGAACTAGATATATTAATTTTTCTCTTTGAAAAAATATTCCCCTAACTATGGGAGAATTATGACTTCATTAACATTATCCATATAATTTTTGTTAGAGAATTAGTCCCAACCATAGCATTAAACAAATGAAGGACCATATTTTGTTTTTTCACTTAAGAAATGTCAAGTTAATGTTTTTCACCCCATGGTAACTAGTTCTCAATTACAACAAGTCAAACATTTAAGAACAAATTAAATTTATCAAGATGTCCCCTTGGAGTTTCTAGATTTTTATATTAATGTAACAACATAAGTCTTAAGAAAGGGTAACAAAGAAGGATAAGTTTTGGAGATTAGTTTTCACTAGTTGTATTATACCAAAGTTATTATAGTATAGCATTTTTACTAGCTCCTCTAGTGTGTTAAATGTTTTTCACAACAATGAATTAGGTGAAGTCTCACTTTTTGTATGTGTAATAGTTTATGCCTCATATAAAATATTAATATAAATTATTTTTGTTGCATGTTCAAAGAGTGTGTTGTTAGTTTATTGTGTGTTGTTAATGTGCATAAATTTTCTGGGATTTTTCTTCTATGCCTCAGAATAAAGCATTTTTTTGTGGGGAGTCCAACTAGGGTGCATGTAGTTTGATCACTATCCATTTATGTGAAGCCCCCTTCTTTCCAACATGAATGCTATTGTATTGAAAAACTTTCTCCTCACCCAAACTATCCAAAACTACCACAAGGAGTTGCTTTACCTTTGGAATCTTAGGATGATCCACCAACTTGTTGAGAAATCATTGTTTTAGAGTTGCTAAATGTGTAGAGCTTAAGAAATGCAATGCAATTACATAGAGGAAGCAATCAAGAGGATAAAATGCTTTCATTTAATCAACATAATCTGAAAACATGCTCAATATTCTCAAGGCAATCTCAAACTCCCTTATATTCTTTCACATCAATGACATGAGTTGTCATCAACCATCACATACCCGCCAACAATCTCGCTAACAATTTCACCATCAATGTCTATTGGTTTTGTCGTCAATGACAATGGAGTGAATTCCCCCCATCAAATTGTTGGTCCAAAAAGTACTCACTCTCTCATGTTGTTAGTCAATTTCTACTTTCCTCCGGCATTTCTAACACATTATCCCTAATCTAGACTTGAATCTCCCTTTCCTTGAATTAATATGATAACTTGGGATATTTCCTCTTTCCTTTTTTCTTCCCCTAGTCTTTGCAGTCAAAGAATTACGTGATGTCTCACTCGAGCTTTTCTATCGCATTTCCTCGCTAAGGATTGCACTAACAACATCATCAAACTTTAAAGCACTAGATCTAGAGACAGAGTTACTAATGACCATAATAAACCATTCCAACTTTCTCGCAATGAGCACAGAAATAACAAAACCTTAACTTCATCATTAAAGGTCACCCCTACAAATCTTAATTGACTCGTAAACGTATTAAATTCATTAAATTATCAACAATAGATCCACCTTATAACATTCTCATATTAAATAAATGCTTTCCAAGAAATACCTTATTTGAGGCTAAGAGCTTTTCATATAATTTGTCCAATGCCGACATTAAACCCTTTTTTCTCATTTCCTTTGAAATATTTAAGACTATTCACGCTGCTAGGTACAACCACATTGTTCCAAGTGCCTTTCTGTCGAGAATATCCCATTTTGTGTGTCTCATACTTGTAGATTTCTTTGTCTTTCTACTCAATTGTAGGCATAAATCTTTTGTGATATAGATAATCTTCCATTTGCATCTTCCACAGCTCATAGCTTTGGCCGTTAAATTTTTGAACCCCAAGCCTACCATCTTCTGCCATTGCTCCCACTTGAACCACGAACCCTTCTCTCATGTGATTTTATTAGCCAAATAGACCTTTGGCTTTGATATCGGTTAGAAAATTTATAATACATATTAATTGAACACATAAAATATTACAAAAACACAAACACAAAAAATCTATAAAACAAGAGAGAGACATAGATATATGTGGTTCACCCAATTTGGGCTGTGTCCACCGAGAAACAACAAGTCCTTCCTTTTATATTATCGAGCAAAATGAAGAAATACAACCTATAGCAAATTTGATGTAATTTCCTCTTCACTCTCACACAATCTCCTCTCTCTTTCTCATTCAGAATACACATATATACAGCCACAATATAATTCCCTCATATATAGCAAGGGGTTTCCTTTTGGGAAAAAAAACCTAAATTAAACATAACTTCTACCATGAGATCATTTTCCTAATGAATGACCTAGATTCATTTGCCTAATGAATGACCTAGATTTACTGCAAAATTAAAATATTTTAGACGGAAATTTTACATATATTTTTAGCTTCACGGGTGCTGCCTCCAAACCCCCGCTTTGGGGGGGGGTTCATAAAACCATTGTCGGCACAAAAAAATATATGGCTTTTCTTCCCTATTATGAACTCGGGTCCAATAGTTTTTAAATTGATTTTGTTTTTATATGGTTTTTTTATTTTTATGGCAGTTTTAATATTATTTTTTGTCATTTTTTTAGGAATGAGGAACCAATCATTGAGCACCAATTTCAATGGGTGACAGGTCAGTAGTTGAATCCCATTTGATTCGTAGGTCTCACCTCGTGACTTGAATGTCATGTGGCACACTTTGGACCCTTGTTTTTGTTTGCCTCGTCAATATTCAAATGCAATAAGTTGGTCATATGGAATTGGATTTGGGTGTCATCTATGTTAATGGAATCGTAAATATCACCACTACAACTTGGACTTCGTTTCTATGAGAGTTGAAGACTTTGATTTTTGAGCCACTCTATAGCTGCCTAGATCATTCCTCTCATGTCAAGATATTTTGTTTCACCAAAAGAATGAGCGTAATCTATAATATGTTGTACTATCTTGTCTTCACAACAAGTGGCCTAAGATGCCACACTTCCTTCTCCTTGAACTTTTTTCTTTAAATCCATAAGTGATGAACCAACACTTGTACTCTATGTAAAGTTGTAGTACATCTTGAAAAATACATGTTCAATTACATGACCTATCATGACCCAAGCAACCCCATACTTTCCAAGATTTCATCACACACTCTTTGGTCATGTTTACATAAAAATCATAATAGAAAACAATAACCAAACTATCAGCAAAAAGGACAAATATATCATCATGTTAAATTCATAAGTAACGGAAAACACTTCATCACTTTTACAATCATTTCATAACATGTGATTTACAAAAGGTGACCATGCTCAACTACTTAAAAATGTCACCCATATCTTACCCAACGAGGTTGATCATCTCTCTTCCTGTAGCTTCCTTTCTTGTTGACTTGTTTCACTAATAATCTACTTTTCAGGTTCTTTGTGGTCCTTTGTTTGTTGCTCTGGATGGAGCTCCCAACATGTAGCTCTTTGATGCCCATGCTTGTTACAATGGCTGCAAAATTTCTTCTTCCTCCAAACTTGCTTGACCTTATTCATACTTTGAGGTGGAGAAGGGTTTACATGTATTTCATTTTTCCTTTATGTCATTCTCTTCCAACACTTGGCATCCACATGGTTATACAAGCCACAAAAACAACATGGTTTTCTATGTGCTCATCATTAGAAATATTCTTTTAGTCAAAAGGAACATTAACTTACTGAGACTTTATATCCCTTTCTCTCGTTCTATCTTCGGAATGCTCACTTCCGTTTGGAAATGAAATGCAATCATGATCACTGGAGCCTTGTGAGGTACTCTCAACAATCTTCATTGTCTCGTACTTATCGCCTAAAGATTATCGTGTGTCTTCCTTTTTGACATATCCTAATCCTGCATGTTGTAGTAATTCCACCACTTGGATGGGGTTCACAATGCCTTGTCAATTAGCTTCTCGGCCCTTGCCTTCATATCCCATATTCTTCATTAATATTGAACAAATTCCTATAGTGTTCTTTTCAAAAACACCCAATTCATTATCATCATGTTGAAATGGAACTAAATAATTGCCTATATGGTTTATCTCAGTTGTTGATTTTCAATCACGTGATGAGGGCTTCCCTAAGCCTTCATTGCACTTCGACTTTTCCAAGGCCTCTTCAGTCCATTATAGTTGAATTTGCAATATCTTCTTCCCGTGTTTTGTTTCTTCTACAACTATCCTCAATTCAACATTCTCTGCTTGAAAGTTGTGATTGATCTCTTCATTTGAATGATGAGAAGAAGATGAAGAAGAATAATATTCACTCGAAGATGGATATGGAGCATCGTCCTTGACTCTCTCTTTCTCTCTTTCATTTTTTTCCATTTTCTTCTCATAATATGCATACATTATATCTACCATGCTTGCCATCTTGTAGAAGGCCTCGTAGAGGTCTTTGTGATGCTCAATTTTTCTTCTTGTTGCATGTTTAATATCTAGTTATCATTCACACTCACAATTTGCATTAGTAAGAAGACCACTCTGATACCAAACTTGATCTGGATCCTCTTAACTACAAGAATGAACTAAGGTATTTTACTTCTATGATGTTAGCATAATTGCATGTGAAAGAGTATGAAAAACCACATGTGCATACTTTAAAAAATAGGAAACATAAAGGAAACCGTCAAATCAAAGAACACACACAAGTTGATAATAGAGTTCACCGAGTGTGGGTTACATCTCTGGGCCTGGTGTCAATAGTGGGGATGTCGCTTCCTTAATTTCTACAAGATGATGATGAGTACATAATGTATTCTTTGTCAAACAAGATGTATTATGGGTCGCTTTTGTAGAGCAGTGGCCAATCAGAAGTCTCGTTCCCACAAGAGTTAAACACAGTGGTTAATGCCATGATCAGTGGTCGACTCAGGTAATATGCAACATTATTGGTGGTGCCCTTCTTATACTTGATATTCAAATGGAACTGTTGCAGGTATGTGGACCAATTCTAATGGTGATCATTCTGCAATTTCCCTTGGGTCTATATGAACTGCAAGGGTCAGTGGTCTATGTGGATGACCGTTTCCTTCCCCAAAATGTAATTCTTCCATTGTCAGCAGGCCTGCACAATGGAATACATCTCTTTGTCATAAGTGGGATACTTCGAGACTGTGTCTCAAAGTGTCTCACTGTGATATGCCATTGGATGCTCCGTATGGAGTAAGGACTGCCCCAATAGCATAGTCAGAGGCATTTTTCTCGACCTCAGTTGTTGCAAGTCTCGTAATGCAAGAACCGGTACCGAGTAGAGGCAATATTTCAACTCTCTGAATGCGTTATGTTGAGATTCAGACCAAAATAATTTTGCTTTCACTCCTCCCTTGGTGACTTGACTCAAGGGCCAAGTGATATGAGAAAATCCCAACACGAACCTGCGAAAGAAGTTGGCAAGGCCTAGAAAGCTGTGAAGCTATGTTAGAGTGGTTGGAGATGGCCAATCTTGCATGACTTGGATCTTGGTTGGATCCAAATGCACCCCCCATTCATCAATAATGTATCTCAGGTACTTAACCTCGGTCATGCCAAAAGTGCATTTGTCCAAATTGGCACATAACTTGTGTTGTCGCAGTGTTTGAAGGACTTGTCAGATGTGGTGGAGGTGCTCTTCCCAACTCTGGCTAAATATCAAGATGTCATCCAAGTATACCACTACAAATGAGTTGGTGAATGGCAGCAAGATGTCATCCATTAGCGTCATAAAGGTTACACGAGCGTTCATCAATCTGAAAGGCATAACCAACCATTTGAAAAGACCCTCCTTGGCTTTGAAGGCAGTCTTCCACACATCAGAGGCTTTGATTGGTACATGGTGATATCTTGACTTCGAATCGATCTTGCTGAAATATTTTGCCCCCTTTAGTTGGTCTAGGAGGTCATCAATCCATGGGATTAGGTACCTATTATGAACAGTGATCTTATTCAACACCCGATAGTCAATACGGAGTCTCCAAGTCCCATCCTTCTTCTGTACAAGCATGATTAGGCTCCCACGGGGTGATGAACTAGGATGGATGTGACCTTTCTTCAGCAACTCTTGAATATGACTCTTGATTTCATCGTTCTCAAGAAGAGAGTGCTGATAGATTGGTCCATTGGGCAGTGATGCACCTAGCGTTAGATCAATGGAGTGCTTGATGTGACAGTGTAGAGGAACCCCTACGGGGGAGGTGAAGATGTCCTCGTACTCCTCGACGACCGTGTCCATCTATAGTTGTCGTGCAGAGGGGCCTTGTCTCGATGTCGTGGTCACTGTCTTCTTCTTTTCTTGAGGGCATATCATCAGGAAAACAAATTTCCTGGTTTTGGAAATGAGTTTACTACATTGCTTAGCAATAACCAAAGAGATGGCAGTAGGTGGTGCTACCTCTGGTATCCTATACAACTTATTTCTGAAAGTAACAATAACAGCATGGAGCCTTGATTCATACATAGCATGTCGCTTCCACAAGTATGGTTTTCCTAATAACACATCACAAACTTCAAGGGGAGCAGTGTCACACAATACATCATCCGTGAAGTGCTTGATGTTGTATGGGAGGCGACACTATTGGCTCACACGAAGATCTTGTCCTTGGTGTAGCCATCTGATGATGTATGGTTGTGGATGTGTTGTGGTCGATAAGCCCAGCCGCTTCACGACCTTTGCCAAAATGAGCTTCTTTTGGCTCCTGCTATTGACAATGACCTATAGTGCAGAGCCCTTTACCCACATCTGGGAGTGGAAGAAACGCTCCTCCTCCTCTGGATCTTCGGGTTCCTCCTTCTAGATCTTCGTGGTGGCAATGCTCGCGTTGGTCTCCACATCGATAATCTGCTTCCCTCTTTCATTCCCCATATTGAGTTCTGACTCAAAGTGAGAACATGCATCTCATTCTGAAACCATTAGCTCGGCCACCAGTGACTGTTTGGCCCAACACTCACTTGTGTTGTGAGTGGAGCTCTTATGGAACTCACACCACTTTCGTGTGCCCTTTTTCAACTTTGTAGCGCTGTTCTTTGCTTGCAGCTTTGGCGGGTTGTCTTGGGTTGCCCTGCCTTGGCTTTGTCCTTTGTTCTATAGTTTTGGGGCACATTTCCCTTGTTTCAGATTCACAGACCCAAAGTCTCGCTTCTTCTATTTAAAATTTTGCTCGACCTTAATGGCATATCGGTATACCGTGTGAGGAGATGTTCAGGAATTCTATTTCTTCCTGGATGTACTTGTGCAGGTAGCCACGGTATTTGAGTACCAAATGATTCTTTGTATACTTGATACCCAACTTTGTGCGAAGGGTATGTAAAATATTGGCAAACTCCAGTACGTCTTGGTCCCTTCCCTCCTGCAGCGTGGTCCACTTTATGTATTGATCCTCATAGCTTTCGATAGGGTAGTACTACTCCTTGATGGCATCCCAGAATGAATTTCAATTTGGTGTGATTGAAAATAGTGAGCTTGTACTTTCATCCTTCTACTCGCAGTAGGTTTCCCACCAATCCTTGACGTGGGGGGCTGCTTTGAGAAGAGCGAAAATAATCTTTTCCCGACTAGAAAAATCATGAACATGAAAATAACTCTCTAGCACATTTGACCATTTATCGATGGCATCTGCCTCTATCTGACCCTCAAATATGGGATTTCAAAATTAACTTGTACCTTAAATGGTGTGGCGTTTCCAAAGTTGTTGTTGGAAGCCGATGCATTGCCCCTGGGTAGCTGCTGAAGGATATGGGCAAAGTTGTCCATCATCGCATTCCTTTGTCACTCGAGGGCTTCTTCGAGCAATATTTTGATAGGATATCCTGCCCCCTCATCTTTCTTTTCATCTGCCATGGGAGGCCGTCACGATTTGTGAGGCTTGTCTTGCAAAGGTTTGACTAGTTCAAGCCCTAACTCCTTATATCCCAACCTCATTGGGGACATGAAAAGAAAAATAGAGAAGCAAAGTAGACCGCTCTGATACCACTGATCCGGATTTAAACAGGAATGCAACAAATTATAGAGATAACCATAAACAAAGAGATGCAGCGGAAATAATACTTCATTTCATTAATGTCAAATACTGAAATATGCCTACAAATAGGAATGGAAATAAACCAGCTAGGGCGATGGTAGCTTATATCTTAGAAGATATGTGGCAGCTACATGCCTCCGAACTGTCTTACAATGAGGCTCAAGGGAATTTTTATTATTGAACAATACGAGAAAACCATAAAAAACCAAAACCCTAACCCGAGGAGATGTAGCACCAAGAGTTTGTGGGCCCCATTGGGGTGAGTTGGACAACCAACTTCCTCGGGTTGCGAATTGGTCATATTATCTCCATTTGACGTGCATGATAGCCTGTTGGAAAGATCTCTCCAAGTACTACAGCGGAGAAGATGATTTTAGATGAATTTGGACGATTTTAGAGAGAAAAACGTCGTTTAGGTCCTCAAAATGTCTTAGGAAGTTTAGGACCCGAAAAGCTACTAAAAATAGTAAACTATGCTATAGTTAAGGAAACTAAAAAACTGAAAGAAGCACTGGTGGGGTCCAAGGGGAATTATTGGGTGGCCACCAATATCCACTTGGATCACACGCATTAGAAATATATCATAGAGGAATTAGTAATGTGGTGCATGTGTATTTTGGAGCAAGGTTGCTTGGGAGAGGGAGTGGAAGTGGGAAGTGAGAGTAGAAGTAGGAAGCAAGAGTGGAAGAAGGAGCAAGGAGTGACATTTTCAAAAGCTCCCAGGTTGGGAGCGATTTTGGGAGTGAATTTTATGTGATATATATTTTTATTTATTTTGATGCATAGATGTCAACAAAATCATGTATAATGTTGAATTTGTGATAAAAAAATGTAAAAGCATGGATTAAACCATATAACATCATTCATTTAGTAGTTAACCACAAGGCCACAAATTACAAGTTCTCATTTATATAGTATGTAAAGGTGCACATAACCAAAATAACATTGAGTGCAATCCATCTCTGAACTGAAAATCCATCAAAAGATAGGCTCTCGATGATCTCTAACATCCAAAAAAATCATGTTACAACAAACACCTACATATCATCAAAATCATTTCATATCTTGGGATCTTTGTCATTAATATCACCCTCTAAGGATTTACTTAAGATAGCAAAAAACATAGCATGTCAAGTCAAGATTTTGTTTGAGTGATAGTTACATTTTTAGGTTTTAACCTGTACATAAATTACCTGCATACGAATTAAAAAAAAAAAGAAGAGTAAACAACTGTGAGAGAATAAAACATGAAACAAAAATACACAGAGATTTCCCATTGGATCCCAAAACTGGGATTACGAGATGGAGTTTTCCTTATGTTCCTTTTAATGTTACAATACATATATATATATATATATATATATAGAGAGAGAGAGAGAGAGAGAGAGAGAGATATGTTGAAGCATCCATAAACCCCAATCCATTAACATTGTATTAGAACATAATTGTAATTCCCTTGACTGGATCTACAAAATACCATGGATAGAAAATTGTCATGCCTAGAACTATGTGTGAAGTCCATGCACAAAACCATAGGTAGGTTCACCCACCTAATATAGGGGTAGTCGTGGAAAGAATATAATGCAACCCAACATTCTACCACTTCTTGTTTTCTTTCCATAGGGGGCACAAGAGAGCTTAGTCATTGATCTAGCCAAGCAATGCCCATTGTTTCTCTACACCGAAAGAACTTCTCAGTGCTCACATGCTTTGTCAATGCATTTGCAGTATTTTTCAAAGTGTCCACCTTTACGAGAAACATCTTTGTGTCCTCAACCATATCCCTCACAAAGTGATACTGAACATCAATGTGCTTTGTCTTTGAATGATAAGTAGGGTTCTTTACTAAGAAAATTGCACTTTGGTTATTAAAGTCTATCCTTGTAGCACTTTTTAGTAACCCCATACTTGAACACAATCTTTGCAACCAAATTACTTCTTTGTTTGCATAAGTGGCTATGATGTATTCTGCCTCTATAGTTGAAAGTGCCAATATAGACCATCTCTTACTCATCCAACTAAATGCTCCTCCAAATAGGTTAAGCACATACCCACTTGTAGATCTTTTATGATCTAGATCTCCAGCCCAATCTGCATCAACAAAGCCATGGATTTCCAAAACTTTGTCCAATCCTAGTCTTCCTTGGTAGCACAAACCATAATCACTAGTGCCACACAAATAGCTAAAAAATCGCTTGAATTTTGTCCAATTATCCTTCTGTGGTCTCGACATAAACTTGCTCAATACTCCCACTGCATGTGCAATGTCTATTCTAGTAAATACCATTGCATACACCAGGATATCGACTGCACTTGCAGATGGAACATGAGACATTTCCTCTTCCGTTCTTGTGTCTTGGGACATTTTTCAACAGATAACTTTACACATATAGGAATAGGAACCTTCACCAGTTTATTATCCTACATATTAAACCTCTGCAATATTTTGTCGACATACTTCCTCTAGTTTAACTAGAGCTTCCTCTTTGCCTCATATTGTTTAATTTCCATGCACAAAATATAGTTTGCATCACCAATATATTTCATGTCGAATTTGGAGGACAATTAGGTATTCAAATCTTGGATAATTTCTTTGTCATTTCCAACCAACAACATATCATCCACATACAAGACCAGATAAATAAATGGTCACCAACTAATTTAAAATACACACAATGATATGCTTTACTTCTAGTGAAGCGAAGTCCCCATATAAATGTATAAAATTTCTGATACCATATCCTTGGTGACTCTTTTAACCCATACAAAGACTTTTTTAACTTGTATACCAGTTCTTTCTTATCCTTCACTGCAAAGTCTTCATGTTTCTTCATGTAGACCTCTTCTTTCAGATCCCCATGAAGAAATGTTGTCTTCACATCCATATGATCTACCTCAAAATCAAAAGAATCAACAATAGATAAAAGTTATCTAATAGAAGCTACCTTTGCAACAAGATAAACAATATCACCAAAATAAATTTTCGACACTTGGGAATAAACTTTTTCTACAATCGAGATTTGTATTTATCAACCTTTCCTTCTGCATTCATCTTCTTCTTAAACACCCATCTATTGCCAATGGGATTCCTTCCATTTGGAAACTCTTCCAGATCCCAATCCTCATTTTTGTGCAAAGATGTCATTTCATCAACCATGGCCTCTTTCCAAATATTTTCATCCTATGAATCTACTGCTTCTGTCACAGTTATGGGATCATCCTCAGCAATAGATAAAGAAAAATTTGAACAGAAAGCAGATGGGCTATATCTTTATGGTTCCCTTCTTTCTCGAATTGATCTTCTCACGGGCGAGGTTTGTGGCTCTTCATCTTTTGATTCCTCTTTTACTGTAGATTTTGATTCTTCCTCATGTATCTCAAACTCTATCTTCTTAGGTTCCTTTGGTAGGACGTCATGTTTAATAACATCTTTCACCTCTCTAAACACCACATCTTGATTGTACAAAACCTTCCTTATTTCAGATACCTAATAAAGATGAATTTTTCATATTTACTCTCCAACTTTGTTTTTTTCTCCTTTCAAACATGTACAATGCATCATCCAAATACCATTAGATGTGAAAGAGAAGGTTTCTAACTAGTCCATACCTCTCTTCAAGATGGGCCCAAATCAAATTTTGAGAAGACGTGTCAGGGAGGAGGAATTTTTTGACATCCTTCTGGATTGTCATGATGGGCCTTGTGGAGGTCCCTTTGCAGCCAAAAGGACATCCTTCAAGGTACTACAAGATGGGTACTATTGGCCACTCTCCACCAAGATGCAAGAATATATACCAACCAATGTGACCAGTGCCAAAGAATGGGGAAACCTACTCAGAGGGATGAAATTCCTTTACAACCTCAAGTGACTTTTGAGCCATTTTGAAAATTGGGGCATGGATTTCATTAGGCTCATTGATCCTCCATCACGACAGAAAAATACATCATTGTGTGCACTGACTACTTAATAAATTGGGCTAAAACCAAAGCTGCAAAGGTATCCATAGAAAATAAAGTGGTTGAGTTCTTGCGGGAGAATGTGTTTTACAAGTTTGGATACCCTAGAGAGCTAGTCATTGATCAAGGCACTAAATTCACTTCACACGTGATTGAGAATTTGTTAAGCCAACATAAGATCAAGCACATGAAGTCCACTCCTTACCACCCTCAGACCAATCGATAGGTAGAAGTTACCAATAGAGAATTGAAAATCATTCTGACAAAAGTGGTGAGTAGTAGTAGGAAGGATTGGGCTCACATACTAGTGGAGGCCACTTGGGCCTACAATACAACTTGGAAGACAACTGATGGATTCACCCCTTATGATTTGGTCTATTGGAAGATGGATTTTCTCTCCATTGAGTTTGAGTACAACAATAAAAGGATGGGAGAAGAGTTGGATTTGGATGTTACAAGGGCACAACAAGAGAGGTTTCTGCAACTCAATGGATTAGATGAATTCACGATGTAGTCTCTCCTACAAATAGAGGTGACTCAAGTACAATGAAAGATCTGGCATGACAAAAATATCAGAGAAAAACTATTTCAAGAAGGTGATTGGGCTTTTTTGTATGACTCCAGGTTCAAGGATTTCAAAGCCAAGTTGATGACCAGATGGTTGGGTCCTTATGTGATAGAAAAGTTCCATCACAATGGCGTTGTTCAAATTCTGATAAGAACCATTGATGCAGAAGGTATCCCCTTTCTTGTTAATGGGTATAGGTTAAAAGCCGACAAAAATCCTTTGTCAAAGGAGGAGTTTATTAGTAATATCAATAAGCCAGTAATGGTGATTGAAGGGGTCTCAACTTCCAAAATCACCAAATTCTTGAATATTGCTGAATCTTTGAAAAAAATAAAAAAAAATAAGAAACCTAGGTGAAAACCTCCATGAGGCACTTGAGGCCCACTTTTGGGTTGAAAACCTCCATTGAGGCGCCTATTGAAGTCTACGAGGATGAAAACCTCCATTGAGGCAACCTGGTTGTCTTTAGAAAAAAAGAAAAACAACAACAACATAAAAACAATGGCAGGTACCTCAAACCTTCCCAGTCATAACAGTTTCAATTTTTGCAAGTTTTCAAGAAAATAATGAGCACCAAGTTTAGAGGCGAGTAAGCCATGCAAAACCCCACTTTTTCTTTGGTCATTTCATCTCCTCAATGACCACCATGTTTCATTCATCCATTCTCATCTCCAATCATCAAAAACCCAATTTTCAGGCAGTTATGTGACTTCTACAGGATTTCATGTAGTTACAATAGGAGTTTCCTGTAGTTACTATAGGAGTTTCCTGTAGTTACTATAGGAGTTTCCTATAGTACTACAGGAAGTTCTGAAAATAAAAAGGAAAGAAATTATGATTGAAAAATCATGATGCAATGATGCCAGGCTATAACTGACATCATCCATACTTAGCCACAATTGATGCTAGGGTAACCTCGCACGCACAAACCCACAGTGTGCATTTACTCAATGATGCACCCACAACTATCCCAGGATATTCAACTATGTAATGGAGTTAAATCTACAAACCATAAATGGTCAAGAGGCCCATTCCTCTATTTCTGTATAATGGAACCCAATCACCCCTCCAATACTTCCTCTCGGAAAACATATGAAATCCCATGTATCAGCGCTTTTATTCCATTATAATCCTTATACAAAGGATTAACACACAGTACGCATACTTTCCGCAGCACTTACAAGTTTAGCACCAACCTCGAGGTTAGAACCTCATCGCAACCGCCCATTGCAATGTTCGATAGTCATATATATATACTATTTCCCTTCCTCCGACTCGGATATAACTATCAGAAGTCGCAACCACATGCTTATGTACTATCGGAAATATTAACTATCGTAAATATTAACTAATTGGGAATGAAATTCCCTCCGTTCATAAGTTACGAATTTCAAAATGTATAGTCCCAAATCAATGTATCATTGGGTCTAACACTATAATGTTTCTTCGCCGAAAACTGATTACTCCGACGCCCGATCGCTGATAGTCGGACTTCAAAAATAATAGAACCACCTCCATAATTATCAGTGGGTCTACACCATTCTTCGCCCATAGCACTACTCCAACCTCTGATCACCGATATGCTTTATCACCATTATCGCCATCGACGATATCACAATTCCACTAAACTGCTGACCTTGGTGCCTCCGATCTCCGATATGCGATTTAATCATGACCGTTGATCTAGCCATGATCCAATGGTCTACAATTAATCGCCATATTGTAATAATTCAACTCCGCTAACTATTGCCCCTTGGTACCTCTAATCACTGATATGTGATTTAATCGGGGTCGTTGACCCAGCAACGATCCAACGGTCCACAATTAATTGCACTCACCCCTTGCAACCTTCGAAGGTTTATCTTGATAGTTTTAAAGGGTCTCCTGCTACTGTGATTTGATCTCAGCCATTGATCTAGATGATCCAATGGCTACTGAGTGACACTTGCCCTTCTCCACAATTCCTTTTACTTAGAATTTTTACAATGTTTCTTCAATTTCTTGGTGATTTCTTATTTAAAGGTTTCGTCCTTCATTGCTTCTACTACACCACTATGATGCTCCAAAACTAACTCTTTGTTTCACTAGGATTCAATGATTCCTTGTGATTCATCGCTAAGTGTGTTACGCCCTTGCATACTACAGAACTCTACCTGCACTTCTTTATAGAATCTACGAGTTCATAATTCACATGAAATCAAATCATATACGCTCAATTCACGCATATGCACACTCAGAATTGAACTCCTACTTTATATTAACACATAAAAGTAATTGATTATAATTGAGACTCTCGATCTCTCTCACAAGCCTGATTCTCAACACTTGTGGCCTCTCCCCCTGCCTGTAGGCTTACATACATACATACATACATACATACATACATACATACATACATACATACATACATACATACATACATACATACAAACATACATACATACATACATACATACATACATACATACATACATACATACATACATACATACATACATACATACATATATATATATAATAATAGTATATATATATATATATATATATATATATATAATATATATATATATATAAATAGATAGATAATATACACACAATATATACATATATATATATGAAAACATTGGATCAGATCGTTGAAGGTCCGATCAATCCTCTAACAAAAGCCTAAAGCTCTACATGCATGCATACATGGTAGAAAAGCCTCCTTGAGACTTTATTCCATCTTTTCTCTGTTTTAAAAAAGAAAAGCCTCCTCGGTCAACATCTATTCATTTTATGCATAAAAGCTCTCCCTTTCTCCTAGAATCATGGAACTACTCATGTTCTTATTTATTTATTTTGAGAGCATCTAATTAAATCACGCTTAAAGGCCTAAATATTACTTTGACTTGGAACTTAGGAAACTATTTCTTAAAATGCATGACCCCCTATGTCTACTATTTACAATGATTTTCCTTGGGCTGAATGCTTCTAGATCAAACTCCCAAAGTAGAAAATATTCATCATCTACTGATCATGTCTCTTCTGGTCTTGGTCTTCCTGGATCCCACACTTTGTTCTATAGCTGTCTAGATGATTTACGCCTTTGCTACCACTACACTTATGCTGTCCTTTGCTCCATTTTTCTTCTTGTCAATTAGGTTCAACTTCTAATTGATCTTGCATATTGTTGCTACCATTTTCCTCCATTTGAATTGCTTCATCATCTGCTGCCATATTTCCTCAATTTCTATGTCCAACATATCTTTGAACTGCTCTATCTTCTGCTTCTTATTTCTGTCTTCTTCTCTTTGTTTCAGGTTATTGTTCCAGTCTTCTATGTTGACTTTTCTTTTACTTGCTTCATTCTCTGGTTTACTTCCTCTTGCTTTACTTGCTACCATTTTTGCTGCCTCCCTATCTTCCTTCCCCTCTCTCATGATTGAATCATGATTGTTCAGCATTCCATCTAGCAATTTAACATCTTTGTTCCATGGATTGAATTTTTCCATGAAGTCTTCTTCTTTCATCTTTACTTGGCTGCTCACCTGTGTCAAATCGCGTCCAGCAATTGCAACAAAACTTGCATTCACAAAACACTTGTTAAAATTAAAAACATGAGGCATTGGTGCCTCTTCTTTCTTTGGCAACATTTTAGTTTGTTTCTCTATTTCCTCTTACTTTGTCAGCATATCAGTATGCTGATTCAAATTCTCAGCAAAATTCATGAGACAGTCCATTATTCTCTCTTCCACACCATCTATTCTAATGATGCCTTCGTGCTCTTGTCCACTGTAGTGAACTTCTCCTCCTTTAGCCTACTGCTGGTTATCTTTACTTTAAAATTGTTTGATTCCTACCACTTTTGTACCATCTCCAAACAATCTCTGCTCAATCTCTTTGATCACATAATCATACTCATTCATGCTTTTTAATGAATCTACAAACAAATTACTGCATCTTTTTGTCTCCATGCCTACTTGAGACACATCTTCTTCTTCAAAAGTTGTAACTGCAACTTTTGTTCTACCATCAAGTTCTCTCATCAGTTTCTCTAGCAGTTTAATCTCTTCTTCACACTTAGCAAGCACTTCATCACAATGCTCTTTCCTTCGAGCTTCATCCTTCACATGTTGTGTTACAGTATTAAAATATTGTCTTCCTTTGGCCCTTGTATTATCAAGGTCTTTCTGCTATAGCAATCCACAACTTCCCTCATTCAAGAGGTATGCTCCATCATAGTCTCTTCTCCTAGAGTACTCCTCCAGACTTTCAACATCTTTAGAAGGTTGTCCATCCTCTTCAAAACATTTCTTTGTTAGTGCCCTTTCCCCCTTTCCTAAGTCTTTTGCATAGGCTTCTTCCTTCTTAACATCTTTCAGTAGATGTCCAGCTTCCCTACTATCTATCTCAACAGTTTCCATGTCTATATTCACTGTGCCTATCATCATAGTGAATTGATGATCATTTCCTATGTTTTCAGCTAACATAGTCTCTTCCTCAAGTTTGCCTTCAATCCCTGGCTGTTTATCTTCTCTGAAGATATACTCGAATGGTTGTTTTTCTCCTGCAATATCTGCCATCTTACATAAACTATCAGTTTTAAAAATATAAGACCCTATGGTCTCACTTGATGGTTCGACCATCATATCTTCTTGCTATTCTATATGAATCATAAATTCTTTGATGGTCTCTTATTCAATCTCCTCAAGCCCTTCACTTAGTTGCTTGACATCTTCCACCAGTTGTATATGAGATCTATCTACCTCATCTTCTTCTAGGATAGAATTTTGACTCTGCTGATCTTTTTCCTTCTTCATGACAATATCAGCCAATTGTCTTTCACCTGCAAACATACACAAATTGTCATATTTAAAACCATGTGACCCTTCGGCCTTACTTGAAGTTTCAGTCTTCAAGTCTTCATCTTCACTATCTCCCAAAAATTCTCCTTGTTCTGGTTCACAAATGGATTCTTCCATTTAAACTTCCTTGAGTTTTCCCTTCAACCACTTCACTTCCTTTTGCTACAGCCTTTTTTGCAACTTATGCCACTTTACTGGCTTCTTACTTAAGACCCAACCTAGTCTTTGGCTTTCCTCAAGCATTCTCCTTAATGCATTGAGTTTTTCTTTTAATTCAGCAACCTCTTTGTCAATTCCTCTTGACTCATCTTCTTTCCATTTGCCTTGGCATCCTCCTTCTTATATCCTCTACTGTGGCTTTTCTCTGAACCTCTGTTATGACTATCAGTAGTCATCTTCTTCTCTTCTTTCTTCATGAGCTCCTTTGCAACAAGCCTCTGCAACAGCTAGTCCTCCTGACTACAAACTTACCTCACTAAGCTCTCCTCACTCAGTATTTTGGTAAGCATGGGTCCTCTGTCTGGAACCTCTTCTTGAGCAACACCTTTGCTCCTTCTATGCTTCTGCAATCTCTCACTCTCTCTTGAGAACACTTTAGTTGTCCTCTCTATCCAATTTCTTATTGGATTCTTCAGGTTCACTGCCACTTCTCTATAAGTGTATTCTCCTTACTCTATCTTTAATAACTCGCGTGGTTCTTCTCTCACAGTTTCTCTTGCTATCACCTATGAATTAGTGTAAAAACACATTCTTAATTTAAAACAAAATATTCCTTCAAGATCTCAGCATGATCTTGTTCCACCCATTCTTCTGCACTTTGAATGGCTTGTCCTCTAGTCGGTCTCTCAAGTCTTTTTTTCCTTCAGAACTTGCATTAAGAAATCTTGCTTTCTCTTTCCTTTAAGGAATTCTCTATTACTATTTGCTCCAATCCTCTGCTGGAATGCTTCAGTCTTCCAAGAACTTCAAAAGTTCTCCTTTTACAAATTATAAATCTGCTCTGATACAAACTTCGGCCCTGATACCACTAATGATGTTGGGTTATACCCGACCTGAGCCATACTTAGCAACAACTAATGCCAGGGTAACACTACCCACACAAACCCACAATATGCATTTACTCAATGATGCTTCCACAGCTGTCCCACAATATTCAACTCTGCAATGGAGTTAAATCTACAGACCATAAATGGTCAAGAGGCCTATTCCTCTATTCTAATATAATGGAACCCAATCACCCCGCCAATACTTCCTCTCGAACTATATATGAAATCCCATGTATTGGCACTTTTATTCCATTTTAATCCTTATACAAAGGATTAACACACAATATGCATACTTTCCGTAGCGCTTACATGTTTAGCACCAACTTCGAGGTTAGAACCTCTTCGCAACCACCCATCACAATGTTCGGTAGTCATATATATATACTATTTCCCTTCCTATGACTCTGATATAACTACCGGAAGTCGCAACCACATCCTTATGTGAAAAGGCTTGCACTACCGGAAATATTAACTCCTTGGGAAAGAAATTCCCTTCATTCATACCTTGCGGATTTCAAAATGTATAGTCCCGAATCGATGTATCATCTGGTCTGAAACTATAAAGCTCCTCTGCCAAACGTTGATTACTCTGACGCTCGATCATTGATAGTTGGACTTCAAAAATAATAGAACCGCCTCTATAATTATCAGCGGGTCCACACCATTCTTCGCCCATAGCAGTGCTCCAACCGTTGATCACCGATATGCTTTATCACCGATATCGCCATTGGTGATATCGCAATTCCACTAAATTGCTGACATTGGTGCCTCCGATCGCCAATATTCGATTTAATCGTGACCATTGATCTACCCACAATCCAATGGTCTACGATTAATTTCCATATCGCAACTTCGTTAATTGTTGCCCCTTGGTACCTCTAATCGTCGATATGCGATTTAATCGGGGTCGTTGATCCAGCAACGATCCAACGATCCACGATTAATCACGCTCACCCCTTGCAACCTTCCAAGGTGTATCCTGATAGCCTTAAAGGGTCTTCTACTGCTGTGATTTGATCTCAACCATTGATCTAGATGATCCAATGGCTACTGAGCGTCACTTGCACTTCTCCACAATTCGTTTTACTTAGAATGTTTACAATGTTTCTTCAATTTCTTGGTGATTTCTCCTTTAAAGGTTTCATCCTTCATTGCTTATACTACACCACTCTGATGCTCCAAAACTAACTCTACTTTTCACTAGGATTCAATGATTCCTTGTGATTCATCACTGAGTGTGCTACACCCTTGCCTACTATAGAGCTCTGCCTGCACTTTGTTACAGAATCTACGAGTTCATAATTCACGTGAAATCAAATCATATACACTCAATTCACACATATGCACACTTAGAATCGAACGCCTACTTTCTATTAACACATAAAAGTAATTGATTACAATTGAGACTCTCAATCTCTCTCATAGGCCTGATTCTCAACACTTGTGGCCTCTCCCCCCGCTCGTAGGCTTACATACATACATACATACATACATACATACATACATACATACATACATATATACATACATACATACATACATACATACATACATACATACATACATACATACATATATATATATAAATTATATATATAATATATATATATATATATATATACTATATATATATATATTATATAGTATATATTATAATATTAATATACAGAAAAACTTGCGATCAGATCATGAAGGTCCGATTAATCCTCTAACAAAAGCCTAAAGCTCTACATGCATGCATACATGGTAGAAAAACCCTCTTGATACTTTATTCTATCTTTTCTTTGTTTTAAAAAAGAAAAGCCTCCTCAGTCCACATCTATTCCTTTTATGCCTAAAAGCTCTCCCTTGCTCCTAGAGTTGTGGAACTACTCATGTTCTTATTTATTTATTTTGAGAGAATCTAATTAAATCACACTTAAAGGCCTAAATATTACTTTGACTTGGAACTTAGGAAACTATTTCTTAAAATGCATGACCCCCTATGTCTACTATTTACAATGATTTTCCTTGGGCTGAATGCTCCTACATCATGCAAGCCTATTTTAGTTTTAAAAATAAGGCCATTGGCTTCACCACATCTCAAATAACACCATTTCATGACCATTTCACCCTCTGTGTCCATCAAGAAATCCACTTAGAAGAAGAAAAATATATGAGAAAATAGAAAAAAGAAAAAGAAAAAGAGAGGAAAAAAAGAAAAATCAAAGGGCCACACCACAGGCAATCTACCTCACCTACCACTCCATGCCCACACCTTCCACTCCCTTCAATATATATTCACCCTCCAAGAAAAAGAAAGACCACTAAAATTCAAAAAAAAAGGGGCAGCTACAGGATTTCCTATAGTACTACAGGAAACCCTGTAGCAGCCTATTTTGAAACAACATTAGTCTGTAGGCTCGTCCTTCAGCACCCATGCATTGAAAGAGAAGCAACACACCTGCAGGAACTATGGCACCTCTCCAAATCCAAGCAACAATAGAAGAGGCCAACACTTGCACATCACAACAAGAAGACAACCTATTAAGAGAATAAAATCAACAAAATAAGAGCAGAATAGAAGATATACATGAACGATAAGAAGCATAGTAGATACAGCCTCCAACATGGATCAACAAAGAAAAGGAAGCCACATATATGTCACCTGAACCACACTCTCTTATAAGTACGAATATGATTAAAAATATTGGAATATGAAAAAGTTGGTTTTATAAGCTCAAGATGGCCATTTAACTTGGGCACCCTTAGCCCTATAACAAACAGTTAAAGTGCTAGTTAAATGAACACGTGGAAAGGTCACATCGAAGGGAATTAATTAGAATGGTGGTCGAGTTATGTTGTATAGGAGTGGTTGATGATTACGAGAAAGGGTTGTATGATAACTAATAGTGGGCCAATGTCCAAAAGGATAAATTACGTACTCATCCAACCAGCACATCACTCAATGAAATTGACCATAAATAGAAATATTCCCTAACTTTCATGCAAGACATCATTCATTTTGATATCTTGAGAGGTAGGACTGCCAAGAGGAGCCATTGAAGGGAAATCTAGTCTCGGCCTTCCTTCAATGAGCACATATAGGAAAACTATAGGAAAGAGTGAGGAAAGCTAGTCTCGGCCATCCTATAGTGAGCACCTATAGAAAAACTATAGGAAATGGTGAGAATGGTCAAAAATGCTACAAGGGGGTGTCTAGGGCCCATCTATTCAATAATTCTCTTCTTCCAAGGCATTGCAATGAAAGGTAGGTGTCATATCCTCTATGCTTTCATTTGTAAAGAGAAAAATAAAAGAAATTTTCACTTCCTTTAGTAATTACAGTGTGCATAGGGATAGGCATAATTGTGTGGAGGATTACTTAGAGTGAATTGTAGTCATCAACCTCCTAAACTCTAAACCCTTAGTCACATGGGAAATCTCTTAATATATAGCCATCAAACTTCATACAATCAGATTTACATAGAGAAAGGATGATAGGGGGTTTCAGCAGAAAGGAACCCACTAGAACAACTAGAATACATCAACATCCTCCTATGGTAGAGATATTTACAAGGAATCAATGGTTGGGATTCTTCAAGTTACCGAGAGGATATGATAATGATATAGCTATGGAATTTGTAAAGTCACTCATATCTCAATCTAGATCCAGTGCCACTTTTGTAGTGAGGGGATTGTGAGTAACAATTACCCCTGAAATCACTAGCAGGATCACTACACTTCCTCTAGGTTTATAATGGAGAAAATAGGATAAATCTAGGAGCACTCTTGCCAAGAAGGAATTTTTCTTGGAAGGTGAGGAACTAATTGAGGACAAAATTGGAATTAGAAAGGAGATAATTCCATATCCTTTGGATGAAGTAAGCTATCACAATCTCAAGTATATTTCTTGTGAGGGAAGGCTCAATATAGTCTATGGTTACCAATTTAGACACCTTCATGAGCTGAGATTTGGAGAAGAGTTACCTCCTCAAAGAAGACATAGTGTCTCCTAAGCCCACAAGGAAGGAGGCAATTACTTCTTTGACCTCTCTAAGTACACCCATCAAATCAACAGGAAAGAGGTAGAGGGAGACTCCCCTATACTTCAAAATAAGGAGGAGAACCACGATAAAACAAGGGATACCTCAAACACCTACCAAGACTCCTATAACCATTGAAGACTCACCAAGAGAACAAGAAAAGATAGTACCTCTAGGAATTAGATGTGAAGTGGGCACATCAGAACAAGATTCCCCAATGTTACCAATCACCTATGTTAGGAGGCATGTCACCAAGTCAAGCTCAGCAAAACAAATTAAAGAACCTTTGACACTTTTTCAAAAAGGGAAAGGTCTCCTATGGGAAACACAAACAGTCTTATATGAAACTCTATAAAAACTACAGGAAACATAGAAACAGGAGTAGGAAGGACATCAAGGGCAAAGGGAAGGAAAGGAAGTAGCAACACAAGTACACGGTGAGACAGATATTGCAAAGGTAGCTAAGCAAAAATCCCAAGGGCTGCAAGAACCTAGCCCACAACCAAATCTCATCTCCTATTACAGATTCATTGAGGGAGGTAGAGTAATACCACAAAAAAATTCAATGCCTCTATTCTGTGAGCTTGAAAATGAGAGAGAAAGGACACACCGTTGGATGAAAATTGCTAAATCAAAATGTGTAGAGGATGTGGGCCATATGGAAAAGAGGGTGCTAGAGATGGGCAAAGAGTTGAGTGAGATAAGAGATAGGGAAAGAGTGATGAAATATCAACTAGAGCTTGAGAACACATTGTTGAGAAGGCAAGTATAGGAAAAAGAGAGCTAATTGGCAACTATGGAAAGTATCTCCATGGAGTCACTCTAGTGCAGGATGCCATCAAAATCATATGCCTTGTACTTCATAGAACAATGGTTACAGTTTCAAATAAAGACCCTAGAACAATGAGGGATTATGCCCTTTGAATACAATAGGCAGTCCATTGAGCTCTATGACCAAAGCACCCTAGCGGACAGGGCCAAGATATATGAACTCTACTTACATAACTTGGCCTTAACAGACTTGAATGTGTGGGACCCCTATCCAACATTGGGAAACTTTCAAATGATGACCTTGCCATCATGGATGAGGCATGAGGAGGCCTAAAAATATTATTGTAAACAGAAGAAGCAAAACCCCTTTACATCAAATCAGAAGAAATCAACTTCATCGTTATCATTAGCATGCACAACCTCATCGCTAGTGATCCCAAGATTTCACCAAGATACCTAGATACACAAGAGCAGGAATTCACTCATTTTGAGGACACTTTGAGATTGATAGGGGATGAAAGCTAATAAGCATGCCAAAGGAAAGGGAGCACCTTACCCTATAGCCTCAAGATCAGGGAATATCATTCCCGTGAAAGAATGAGGGATGCATTAGAGACAACCCCACTGAATAAGAAGGCACTGTAGAGAGTCAAAATCAGCTGGATTGGTTTGAAACTTAGTCCACCATTTCGCTTGGATATGTTAGAAGGAATGAAGGTGGAAGAAGAAAGAAAGCAATGAGAGGACATAGAGAAGCATGTATAATTTTATCCATAAGAGGAGGATACAATAACAGAATCCTGGAATGTCACACAGGCCACCAAAGAAATGTAATACATAGACATAGATCGTGTTCCTCAGAGGATGAGAAGCACATTCAAGAGGAGGGTGATGATGAGGTGCATCAATGGGGTAAATTATATGTACCTTAATGCCACTCTTCAGCTTATTAAAATCAACTTTTCTCACATTTCATTCCATGTTTTCTTATATTTTTCTTAGTGAGAAGGGTTAATATGAGATGTCATGTCTTGTGGTCTAATTTGCATCAATTACATGTTTTGGAGAAAATTTTGGATAATTAAAGTGTAGTAACTCGAAGTAGACAAGCAAGAGGGGTTTTGGGAGATTGGATCTTCGTCCTTAATTCCTCACTCACTCGAATATTCCTCCACCAGATCTCATCAGCTCAAAGTTACAAGCAGTTGAGCCATTTAGGTCCTTAGCAACAATGCGAGTGATAGTTGAAGACCAGTTCATCTTGTGATGGGAGCCAAACATCCTTAAATTTAAGGAAGTTGTTGTAGGTTCATTTCTATAAATAAGAAGGCCTTGATCCTCATTAGGATTAGACTTTTCTTGTTGTAGCTAAGAGGAATTTTCGAGGCAAGACATTCTGATTGATGAATATTATGTATTTTTGACATTTTAATGAAAATGAGAAGCATTCCCTTGATCTGGCACTGAGATGACTCAGAGGGATGAAGCTCTTGGGTTAGGGCCCAACCCTAGCAAGAGAGGTTCCTCTTTTTTTACATGTATTCTTCGATTACACTTATAGTTAGCTGATGAAGTGATTTTGGTTTTGTTAATATGTACGTATTTGTGTGATTAATTAGTTTGACTCCATTAGTGGATAATCAGATCAGTGGTATCATAGTGACAATAAATAGTTCATAAAATATTGTGGGAGTGGCATGTCACTTTATAGCATCTTCCAATTCAGTGTTTCATTCCCTAGAGTAGGCAACATTGATTTTATTTCATTAAGGATAATTTTCCCTTTTCCATTTGGTAGTGAGACTCCTTCTAGTCAATAAAAGACTAGTTTGGAAAACCCTAGTGGTCTATAGCCCCAGTCGAAAAGTGACAAGAGTAGACCATTACATCTATTGTGTATACAACACTGTCACCTCCAAGTTTGTACGAACCCTCGGTTGATGAAGTAAATTTGGTAGCCCCAGGAGTTGCAGAATTCTTGTTGCAATACTGCCACTCATCAATAACCATGACCATGAAAATGACTGCATAATAACATATAGACATTGACATGCCTAAAAAATGCATATACAACGAACATGCATTCATGAAAAACACATCCTAACAACAACATCATCAACTACTACATGTCAATAGAATTGTAACAATGAGCACTACCCTGCATACATAACAAACAATTATAGAACCTACATCCATGCATGAGAAACACATTATGCCCATCTAGTCCAAGTGCTGAACTTGGCTCTAATACCACTCTGTAAAGCCCTCCTTCCACATTTACCCAAGTTACCAACCTACCAAGGTAAACATGTGAGAAATAGTTACTATGACATGATTAAACATCCTATATTAGATTAACAAAACATCATTAACAAAACAAAAACATTAATGACTTCCCCATTATTTGCTACACTGCCCCCAATGGCTAAACCACCCTTCCAAGTGCCCAAACCTTGAATTAAAACGATTTTTTTAGTGTCCTAAACTCTATGGTGTTGGAACAATAATATCTTCTTTCAGATGAAACCCTCCAGTCACACACATGATGCCTACAAGGGAACAACTTGAGTCTTTTTCACCCATTTTCATGGCTCTAGGTGAGGGATTTAAACCACTTTTTGAGGCTAGAATCAAGACCATTTCCCATAAATTAATATAACTTTCAAGAACCATGTATGACACAAGGAAGAAAATATTCCATACAAATATTACACAAGAAATTGACCTAACAAGGTGTAGCCATGACAGACATTCTATCAAACATATCATGAACATTAAATCTATAGGTCATAAATACACATCTGAACGTAGGGGTTTGATACTTATCTGAAAATCACCAAGAAGTTCGAGTGTCTTCTCGTTATATTTGGAATAACATTTAATAGGTAGTTCATTCATTCATTCATTAATAAAAACATGATAAGATCCATGTCTAACATTTGTCATAATACCATGCTTACAACCAACATGTAACTAGTAGAAAAACAATGATAGAAAAAACATTAAAGCCGCATAATAACAACTACATTTCCAAAGAGAACAAAAGAGTAAAAGAGATATTATTAATATGTGGAAAATCCAATGAAGTGAGGGACTTCCATGAACCACTCAACCATAGATTAAGCTGAACCAAATCTTTCTTTCAACCAATAACCCCCGTGCCATATTTGAAGAATGAATGTGAGACTCATAAGAAAACAAACCACAGATTCCTCAAGCTTTACCATATATCCAACCAAGGGATTACTAGGCTTGAAACCCACATCAATAAAACTAGGCTTTACCACAATCCCATGACATCACTAGGCCTAAATAAGAATGGATGCCTCCAGATCTCTCCACCTAAAGCATCAATAATTTATGTGTGTTTTGTCTCTAGTCTTTACCGTATATCCTGCTATTCACCGATTGAGGATTCCTAAGCCTAATCAAGACTCCTCCCTCTAGGATTTACCATATAGCCTGCCATTCATTGGTCTATGATTCTTAAGCCTAATCGAGGCATACACCTCAAAGCTTTACTATATATCCTGCAATTCACCGGTCGAGGATTCCTAAGCCAACTGAGGTACACACAATTTGGTTGTACCACAATCCCACCTTCACTAGTCTAGAGATTCCTAAGCCTTGTTTTTAGCTCACAAGACCACCCCACAGAGTTTCAAAACCATCTACTAATTCAATTCAACCAAGTAAAAGAGAACACCATCACACCATGACTATCCAAGAATGGCAAGGCAAGGCTGAAAATCATTGTCACACCTGGAAATAACCATGGCAATGACATCAAGAGAACTAGATACACACATGCATCTACCATGTAGGCCAAATCTAGTAAGTAAATCATACATGTAACTCGATACTTACAAGTAATCTCATTGTAGCCACTTGATCCAACGCTTCCTTGATTTATATTTGCTTCCCCTTGCTTTCTTGTCCTTCCTTTGTCTTCCAAAGGCCATGAACTGATCCTGAGAAGCCTTTTTATCATTGAGGCATTTATTTTCTTCAATTCCCATTATTTTCCTTCATTTTCCTTCTCACATGAAACTTGTGACCTTTCACCTTCCTTTTCTCCTAATTTCCATTATTTTCATAAATAAAATGACAAATAATGCCACTTTGACTTTCTAAATCCTTTGTCAATTTCCTTTAGCCATGATAAACCAAATTAGCACCCACTAGCATGTTTTTTCCAACATTTAACTTGGAATACATGTCCCATGACCTTGGTTATTATTTTTACTTTATTAACTTTATTACATGTATTTTTTATGAGGATATTACAGAACTTTCAGATAGAAGTAAGAGAAAACTTCACCCAAATGAGGTTGAAAGATGTTGCCATTTGATAAATGTTGTGATCTATTCTCCACAATAAAATTTATCATAGGGATGCCAATAAAATTTGATATAAATTGTAGTCCAAACACTTGATGATCGGAAACTAGTAATAGTTAGAGGTTGTGCCATATGCATGTGTGGCTTCTGTGTACCTTCATTATCACTTTCCTATTTAGTAGTTCCTATTGTACCTTAAAAGGTGAATTATTTGTCCGTAGACCTCATCATAGGGTGAAGAAAAGGATACCCCTCTCTCATTGTTGGTTTTCGTACACTTTGTTATGAATTTGTTGATAGTGTTAGACCACTAACATTTAGGGGATCACCCTAGTATGAAGTCCCAATTAGACTTCACACCATTTGGTGTGGGATTCCCATCCAGTATGATGGCTTGGTTGTCATTATCTTAAGTATTTTCCTCAACTCTTACTTGTCAACATAAGAGAGTGGTATTCTTTGTCATCAAGAAGTGAGGTTTGCATGCCTGGTGAGTGTAAATTTCTATTGTGTCAATGGTTCTTCAACCATAGAGGGAGAGGATGGGAGTGAGTCCTAAGTCAGTTCGGAGAAGTCCCAACTTAGCTAGGAGTACACAACACAACAGGATGTGCACAACTTCTGGTAGAGCAATCCACATAGATGCGGAAGTCATAACACAGAAGGGAAGATAACACGTATAACACTCAGCAGATTATTTTGCATGAGTACAACGATTGTTATAGCAATTTTTATGTGAAAGGTTTGTTTGATGTCCAAGAGAGTAGTCTATATGGGAAAGACAACATTACAACATATACAACACATTTTGATTAACATATATATATTACAACAAGTGAATTGATTGAAGTGTTAAAGACACGTTAAAACAACATGCATTACAAGTGTCAAAGAGTAGTCTTACAATAGTTGCAATACATGTGTGAAAATGTGTTGGCCTGTTAGTAGGCTTTTGAATTAAGCAAAAGTTCCAAGGCACATGATTATTCCATACATCACTAACGCTATGTGTGGGGCATTGGAGCCACTATGTACTCCTCAAAGAAAATATTATAGACTCTAAAGGCTATGTGGGAGGAGCTGAGGTGAAAAGTCCTTTGCATGTACAAATGAGTGGGTATTTGTAGCCAAGGGTGAAACTGACCCTTGTGGTTGTTTGAATACCCTCATGACTATTTGAATTCCATGAATTTTTGAGTTTACATGACTCTTTATACAACAAGTGGGTCTCTTGTAATTCCATGTTAAATTACATTGATTGGTAACATGGTCCACAATAGAGATGTGGATGACATGACTCAACGTGACAATGGTGGTACATTTTTGTTGCTGCTGGAGTGAATGTCGAACTACAATGTTGGTGGGTGATGGATGTCATCATGGTGTGTCACTGCTTCACCTCCTCATTGCAAAGTTTGTGGAGTATTCAATGGTCGTTGGTTTGCATGATGTTTCTTTGGCACATTGCACCTTGCCTATATGTTGGAAGGCTTGACAGGTTCATCTATTTTTGAAAGGTGCATGTTGGTCCGTTCATCCGTGTGTGAACACATATTGCATGTTTTCTTGTTCATATTTCCATGAGCACATCTTTACATGATCATCCATTCGCGAGCATATCTCTTTACATGCATCATTTTTTCATCTATTGTTGAAATTGTCCTTTTGCATGTGCTCCATTCATTCATCCCATTCGTCATCACACCATGCTTGTTTGTGTGCCTTTATGTGAGGTCACTCATGACTGGACAACATCAAATCCAAAAAAACTCCTATTCTACCATGACACATGATCATTTTGGATGCAGGTGACTGGGAGAGGTAACAAGGTTATGAGGCGAAATGGAGGCTCAGTGCACCACTGATGAAAACTGGATGAAGGAGGAAAATCCAGATTGACAATGTCTGCCTGTGAGATCTAGCTCTGCTAGAGAGAAAAACTGTGCAAATTTTGGGAGGAACAGTTCAAGCTACCAGAAGAAAGAGCATACAAAATCTACACATTTTTTGGACGAGTGAGCATCATAGGTTTGATAGCAAAATTTACACAATTTCTTAGAGGAACAGGCCGAACTACAGGGAGGATTGACACACAAGTTTTGCACAATTTACTGGACAAACGAGTCAGGATTTTCGTAGCCAAAATTATGCAATTCTTGGAGAAAAATAGCAGTAGGTTGTTGGGTCAATGTCAGTAGAAACTGCGCAATTCTTGAAGGGAACTAGCAGTTTGCTGCCGCAAACTTGGCAACAAAACTGTGCAATTCTTGGAAGCAACTAGCAGTCTACTACTAGGAGTTGTTGGTGAGAGAAACTGCATTGAGGCTTGCAAGCCACCCTGTTGATCAATTTTGCACAATTTCTGAGTTGAGCAAACTGTTGTGCAGAAGAGGGCTTGCTCATGAAAACTACACAATTTTCTAGGTGAGTAGTCGGCCATATGTCAAGAGGACTTGCTCGAAAAATTATGGAAATTTATGAGGGAGACAAGGATAGGATTGGGTGTCTATCTTACCTATCTGCACAATTTTCCCTGCCAGCAGAGCAGGAAAGGTCTATACCCTCTGCGCAACTTTTGAGGGGAATGAGTCTCGGGGTGGCTATCAAGTCAAATCCTCCACTTGACCAGGTTGAAGGTTGATTGATTTTCTTGTGGGAACTGAACAAGTTTTGAGGGGAATGAGTCTCGGGGTGGCTATCAGGTCAAATCCTCCAGTTGACCAGCTTGAAGACTGATTGATTTTCTTGTGGGAACTGAAGCTTGAAATTACTTTGTAGGTGCTTCTGCATTATTATAGGTGACATTCGATCGAATCAATGGAAGGTTGATGGTCTGACTATCAGAGGGGATTCTGGTTGTCAAAGCTTCAGCAAAATGACTAAGTTTGTGAATGAGCAGAAGATGCCTATGTGATATTACAAATACACACTTACATGACTTGATTATTAGATGACTCAAACCATCCAGACACACATGTTCAATGTGACTAATTGATGATTCTTGTGATAAGCACAACACTTGTGATTTATCGTTGATCTACCGTTGCGATGCTTCCATGACAGTGAATGTGACTCTGTGTGTGAGTGTAATAGATTTTTTCATAGTGAACATAACATGTACACATGACGAAAAGACCCTAAGGATGACCAAAACATGCTCACAAACGTGACATTAACATCAACATGCAAAAGCTTGGGTAGAATGAACAAGTAAGGTGGGTGTAAATACTCACACGGGCTCATGGAGTGAACCTGAGTGTATGCAATTGCCAAGCAAAAATTTCAAGGGAGGCTTTGAAATTGGGTGCAGGAAAACATTTTGGAGGGTGATTGTAGTCACTACAACACTTGGTGACACACCCTTAGAACTCTAGCTTCTCTATTTTCATTTATTGATAAAACAAGGCCTTGGTTTTTTGGGGAGTATTGAATCACTGGGTGGGTTATTTTCTCTTCCCCACTTACCCCATGGACATACATGGTTCAAATTTTGCCAACTCACTCAAGAACAACTAAAAGTTCATCTAATCACAATGTTTCGAATTCGAGAAGGGTAATTTAGCTCACAAGTTGAAGATTTTCACAGTATAAGTTTTCATTTCTGGTATTGCTCCACTACCAGTAGGCCTAGACATTACCCCGACAGAGTCACGAACGAAAACACACATTTATAGACTCCCAACAATCCTTTTCAATAGCCCAGTTGAGTTGCATGCTTCAGCTCTCTACGCAGGATGCCTTTCTCTTCTTTTGCCTTTGTATCTTTCAAGAGGACTGTGTGTAGGCACTTATCTACTTTTCGGGCAGAAGAGGGATCCTAAATTATTGAGAGCATAAGAGGTTGTTACTTCAGAGAAGCATGTAAGACCTATGACATAGGTTTGTTCATTTAGATTTTTCCCCTCTCCAGTTCTACTAGTTGGATGAGCTTGAACACACACAGAAGAAGGTCGAGTACAAGCATGGGGCTTCCCAATGTGGACAGAGGTTCATTGTTAGACCAAAACTTCACATGCAAATGGTTCATATTTTTGGTCAAGATTTCATCGGCCAAAGATTATAACCAAACATAAGGAAGATGGACACAAGGCTGGCCAAGTGCTACAGTGTCACAAATCTCTTCAAATTTCAGCCACATACTCTATTCAAAGGCGAGAACATAGTAGTTGGCAACATTTATTTCAGGAAACAAAAATAGTCATATACCAAGAAAATAAAGCAAACGTAAACAAACATAGTAAGTATAAAAAACAAAGTAAAAACAAAGATAAGAAGAAAAGCAAACAAGATGAAGACAGCAAGCAGCAAGCAGACTATGTACATGGCATGGGGCATGGCCCGACCTACTAGAACTAACATGAGATCTGTCAAGTGATTGTAGACGACATGTATGTGTGCCAAGTTTCTCATGGACTAGTATAATTCCACCGGGTTCTACTACAGAAACCTTGTGGTATTCCAAAAGCCTTATGTGAAGACGACACCATTGCTTCCGATGCTGCATGCCACATAGGTTTAGATGATGGCACGGGGTAGTTGTGTTTATTTCGTGAATGGTTTACATTTCAATGCATAAGCGGATTTCCTAGGATTTCCTACATACCCAACTTTAGTTAGAACCCCATGTATGATGATGAAATTTATAAGTAATAAAAACATTTAATAACTTAGTCAATCTATTCTATATGAGGATTTCAAATGACATATGCTTTTTACCTATCTTTTTCTACAATGGATTAGCTCCTCCTTATCTAACCACGTAGACACATCCGATTACTATTTGATCAAGTGATTAAAAGCTTGCCACTGTTGCAGTGTGTAGTTTGTACCACGATTGACTATATTTGGATTGTGATTGGTTCCCAGGTTGCTTTGTTCATTCATAGTGGTGGGTGTGTGTGTTCTGTTGTTTCTCAACCCTTGGAAAAAGTTCTACAAATCATAGAGATGGTCAAGAGAAACCACACCCTCGGGGATGGGGTTTCCTTTCTTGCCATCAACTTCATTCTTTAGCGGCTACTCATGCTCACCTTCATCAGTTATTACATCCTTGAAAGCATTAACATTGCTTGTGGGGCGTAGTATGACTTTGAGTGTGACCACATTGATGTTGATGGTCCTTTATGAGATCAACATGAGTGCTTTGTAATCAACAACGTTGTTTTCCCACTCGAACATAAAGCAGCTTGGAATCATGCATAATCTATTGTTTTGGATGATTGAGATATACCTAGTCATTGAACCATCATTTGTGATTGATTTGTAAAAATCAATGGCGCACAACTCGCCTGTACATGGACCGTTTGACATGTTAGTATTGTTTCTACTATTGTTGTTATTGCTACTACTACTATTGGTATAATGCATTGTACATGTTTCATTGCCATTAGTTGAGCAAGGAAGGAGTCCCAACTGCATGTCTGGTGGGGTTAGATCTTAGCATGCAGGATAACACCCCAATGTTGTTTCAAGGAGGAAGTTGCCAAAAATGACTTGCGCGGGCCAATAGTTCATTCTCACCATTAAGGGGAGTGACCTTGTGCTTCATATACCTCTCGAATAACACCCAGATTTGGTTTCATTTTCCCTTTTATGGAAGCCACATGTGAGACCATTGTGTAACAAAATATATGTCTAGCTTGTTGGACCAGTCTCTACTAAGTAGTAGACTATATGCTTCTAGTAAGTCCACAACAATTATGTTGATGGATTGGTGGACTCGATTGTCATAAGATGGTCGGATGATCATGTCTTGCAGTTCAGCAATGGATTCTACCAATATTCGATCAATTTGGATGATTTGTGTGGATGTCTCTCTCCATTGTGCATTGATATTTTTAGCAATGGACAGTGGCATGGCGTTGGCTATCGTGCCAGAGTCAACCAAGCAGTTGTGAAAATTGTAATTAAAAACCTCAAATGAAAGTAGGAATGGAGGGAAACCTAAGTTCACTTCTTCCATCCAGAGTTTGTTGAACAAAGTGGAAAGTGACCCAAGAGGTGTGCTTTCTCCCTTACTGGTAGAGGTTGTGTTTCCCATTGCTATCTATCCCAATGCATGCAAGAGGATGTCTCGCTCACTCTGGTTCTTAGCCAAATTGAACAAACTCATGTTCACTCGATTCCTCTTCATGTCATCTACAATGTTGTATTCCAAAGGTGGTAGACTCGCCAAGGTGCCTCATGTAGAATGGATGTTCGTGTTGTTCGACAAAGTGTTCTACAACTTGCTACTCATGGAGGTAATCTTATCCACTACTATTTCCTCAACTTGTTTTTAGTTTTTTTCTTTGGGGCGGTCGATGAATCAACATTCCTCATTAGCAGTCTCATATTTTCTTATGCTTCCCCAAGTGTAAGGGGAACCACTTTACTCCTGAGATTGTATTGGTCATTTCTCCTTTAGGGCTTCTTCTCGGTGTTCATCTTCGACATCGCTCGCGAGCACCAATATGTGTTCACCACATGCCTAGAACTTTATGGTTCATCAAGTGCAACCTCTTCATCATCATCAGTGTCTTTAGGCTGCTCCTACATATTGCTTTTGGCATCGAGTGTATGATTTCACACAGAGCTTTTGACTCGTTTCTAGTCGGAACAAGAGTTCTTCAGGTGATTTTCTTTGTGGAAAGAACATAACTTAGGATTAGCACACTATTTGACTTCGAACATAGATTTTTACATCGTTTTTTGAGTGAACCAGTTGCTCCCTGATGAGCTTCTTTCATGTCTCTACCTACAAGGATGACTAATTGAAAATGTGTTCGTTTTCCTTTGATTGACCTCATACACTTCCGTGGTCAATTTCTTGACGAGGCGATTGGGGTTTTCAATGTCAGTTGCTTCCTTGTCTCTACCCTTACTTACCATCACTTGGGACTTCTTTCTCGCATCTTTGGAGTCCTTTTCTTATTCATCATCCTTGATTACTCTAATTGCATGCAGGTCTTTCTCAACAACAATAGCCACTTTGCAATTTTCTACGAGTGTTGGTTTCACAGCTCGCTTGACGAACTACGCAAGTCCAGTTGGCAGTAAAGCCATGTAGTAATCAACAGTGATGGAGTCATGAGGTTTGGTGTCTACTAAAAATTTGTTCAACATGTGTGTAAACCTCTGATTGAAGTCTTTTACTTTTTATTTTGCCTCCATCTTTAGGCTTCCCAACTCTTTGAGTAGAAATATTGGTGTCTTGTCATCAGGGAACTTCTCAAGGAACATGTAGTAGAATGTACCCCAGTTTTGTATAAAGTTCAGGGGAATTTTTTGATACCATGCAGCTGCACAACCATCCAAGGTACATGGAAACAATCTACATGCTACATTGTCATACTGTACCTCAGGGGTCTGCAGCTTTAGGTAGAAGTTTTCCAAGTGATCTTCGACCTTCAACGTGTTGTCAGGGTTAAACTCTATTTTCACTCTCTCCACTTGCTTCGACATCTTTTGTAGAACAATTGGGAGAGCTAATGGTCCCTATGTCATCCATTCAAGATTTGGGTTAGCCATCTCTTCTTCTACTTCATCCTCCTCCTCTCCTTTAGAGTTGAGGGTTCCGGCTCTGAATCTGTTGGTTTGTTTTTGTCTCCACCTCCTGTATGAGATTCTGATCTCAATATCACAAGAGTGTCATGTTCACCTTACGAGAAGACCATAGGTTCCTCTCCATCTTTAATAGTTTCTTCTAGACCTTCAAGTGTGGTAATGATTTCTTCTTGCATCGATGATACAACAACTCCTCTAGGAGTGTCTTTTGGCTTTCTCAATGCATATGGAAGATGTTGTATTCTTGGGATCATTCCAAGTGATTTCATGAACTAGTGAGTGATGGGACAGATGGAGCAAAGTTGATGATACCGAATCCTGTGTTCAATAGTGGTGGCTAAGGAGTAACCAAATGCAAAACCACATGTAGGTGAGAGGGAGTGAAAGTTACTTCCTTAACTAGATGGTTGATGAATTACTGTGAGGGGATATTCAACCATATACAACTCGCTACGTTCATTCTAGCACGAGAAATGTTGATGGTGCTGGACCTGCCAACATTCAGGGATCACCCCGGTATGAAGTCCCAATTAGACCTCACACCATTTGGTGTGGGTGTCCTGTCCATTATGATGGCCCCATTGCCATTATCTTAAGGACTTTCCTCGAATATTCCTTGTGAGCACATAAGAGTGGTCTACTTTGTCTTCAAGTAGTGAGGTTTGCATGCTTGGTGAGTGTAAGTGTCTCTTGTGTCAATGGTTCTTTCACCATAGAGGGAGAGAATGGGAGTGTGTCCCAAGTGAGTTGGGAGATGTCCCAACTCTACTAGGAACACACAACACATCAGGACATGCACAACTTTTGACGGAGCAGTCCACATATATGTTGTAATCACAACACGCAAGGGAAGATAACATGTATAACAATCATCATATTATTTTGCATGAGTCTAATGATTGTTATAGTTATTTTTATGTGAAATGTCTGTCTGATGTTTGGGTGAGTAGTATACATGGGTGAGATAATGTTAGAGCATATAGAACACATTTTCATTAACCTATATGTATCACAACAAGTGAACTAGTTCAAGTGTTAAACACAGGTTAAAACAACATGCATTACAAGTGTCAAATAATAGTCTTACAACAATTACAATACATCTGTGAAAATGCATTGCCTTTTTAGGAAGCTTCTAATTAAGCAAAAGTTCCAAGACACATTGTTACACCATATGTCACTATCCCAGCAAGCGGGGCATTGGAGCCACTACTTACTCCTCAAATAAAATATTACAGACTCTCAAGGCTATGTGGGAGGAGATGAGGTGAAAAGTCCTTTGCATGTACAAATGAGGGGGTATTTATAGATAAGGGTGAAACTGACCCTTGTGGTTGTTCAACTACCCTCATGATTGTTTGACTTCCATGACTTTTCGACATTACATGACTCTTTGTACAACAAATGGGTCTCTCGGACATGCATGTTACATTAAATTAATTGACAACATGGTCCAGAGTAGAGATGTGGACGACATGACTCGACATGACAGTGGAGGTACATTTTTCCTACCGCTGGAGTGCATGTCAAGCTGCAGTGCTCTTGAGCGATGGATGTCTTGATGGTGTGTCATTGCTTCACCTCCACATGGAAAAGTGTGGGGAGTCTTCAATGGTAATTGGTTCGCTTGACGTTGCTTCAACACGTTGCTCCTTGCGTGTATGTTGGAAGGCTTGACAAGTTCTTCTATTTACGAAAGGTGCATGCTCATCCATTTGTTCATCTGTGATCACATCTTACATGTTTACTCGTATGTTGATCTGCGAATACATCTTTGCATAATCATCCACTCATGAGAATATCTCTTTGCATGCATTGTTTGCTCGCTCGTTTGTGAACCTATACTTTGCATGTGCTCCCTTCATTTGTCCCATTCGTCATTACACCATGTTTATTTGTGTACTTGTATCTGCAGTCACTCATGACGAGATGACAACAAATCCACAAAAAACCTCCTAGTCTAACATGATACATGATCATTTCAGATGCAAGTGACTGGGAGAGGTAACAAAGTTATGAGGAGGGATAGAGGCTCTTGGCACTCCTCGTGAAAACTAGATGAAGACGGGAAATCTGGATTGACAATGACTGTCTACAAGGTCTGGCTCGACTCGAAGGAAAAACTATGCAAATTTTGGGAGGAATAGTCCAGGTTGCGGGAAGGCGGATCAAACAAAATCTATGCATTTTATGGAATGAGCGAGTAGTGAAGGATTGACAACAAAATTTGTGCAATTTATCGGAGGAATAGGTCGAGCCATAGGGAGGATTGGTAGACAGGATTTGTGCAATTTTCTGGAGGAGTGGGCCCGGAGCTTGACAGCCAAAACTGCACAATTATTGGAGGGAACTGGTAGCTAGCTGTTGGGTCACTTGTAGCAAAAACTACACAATTCTTGAAGGCAACTAGTAATCAGCTCATGGGCACTTACCAGCAAAAATTGCACAATTCCTGGAGGGAACTCGAAGTGTTCTATTGGGGGCTATTGGTGAGAGAAAATACACTAACGCTTGGAGGCTGAATTGTTGATCACTTCTGCACAATTTCTGAGCTAAGCAAACTACTAGGTAGTAGAGGGCTTGCTCACGAAAACTGTGCAATTCTCTGGGTGAGGAGTCAGTCGTCTGTCACGAGGACTGGCTAAAAAAATTGCCCAATTTTCTGAGGGAGACAAGGAAAGAACTAGATGTCTATCTAGCCTCTCTTTGCAATTTTCCCAACCAATGGAGTAGGCAAGGTCTACAGCCTCTGCGCAATTTTTTAGGGGAATGAGTCTTGAGGTGACTAATGGATCAAATCGTCTGGTTGAACAACATGAAGGCTGATTGATTTGCTTGTGGAAAGCACAACTTGAAATGACTTGCTTGGTGCTTCTATGTTGTTGAGGGTGAGAATCAATCGAGTCAATGGTGGGGTGATGATCCCGCTGTCAGAGGGGAATCCAGTCATCTAAACTTTAGCAAAATGACTAAGTCTACGCATGAGCAAAAGATGCATATGTGATCCTACAGACACACACTTACATGACTCGATGACGAGATGACTCAAACTATCGAGACACAGATGTTCAAAATGACTAAGTGATGGTGAAAGAGATAAGTTCAACACTTGTGATTAGTCGTTGATCGACTGTGATGATGCTTGCACGAGAGTGAAGGCGACTCCATGTGTGAGTGCAACAGATGTTTTCATAGCGAACATAACATGTACACACACAGAAAAGACATTGAGCATGACCAGAACATGGTCACAAGCATGACATTGACATCAACATGCAAATGCTTGGGTGGAATGAACAAGTAAGTTGGGTGCAAATACTCACACAGTCTCATAGAGTGAACATGAATGTATGGAACCATCAAGCAAAACTCTCAAGGGAGGCTCCGAAATTGGGTGTAGACCAAAATTTTGGAGGGTGATACGATTATAATAAAAATCCAATGCATCATGCACACTTTGTCCATTTTAACTACCTTCTATTTTGGGTAACTCAATAGATTTTGTGTTTGAACTATTAAGTTGTTCCAAATTTGGAGGCACATGTTTTGTTGTAGGCCTCATTTTAAAAAGAGTAGGAGCTAAAACAGGATGGACCACAATTTGGGAGTGGACAATAATGTGTATTGAATTTTTTTGAATGGGGCTAAAACTCATCCCTACAACTATTTGGGTGTCTTTTCAAGAACCAAGAGGCACTTGTAAACTGTGATATTATCAAAATGTTGTAAAACACGTAATTTAATGTTTCATTACTCTCCTCAATAACAAATATATAATAGTGAGAATATTTTATTATCTTTTTCAAGTGATGGTTTGATTTGTTGATGCTTCTACTTTTCCTTTGGAAAGTAGAAAATCCATTTCCATTTCTTGTTTTCATTATGGAAGCATTAACAAGGTTGTGTCTATAATTGACCTTCTGAGTATTTTCATCTTTTCCTAGACCACCCTTCTAGCTATTGTTACAAACATGATGATCTAAACTTAAATTAATATGTTTCTTAGTCTAATAAATCACCTCTACTTCTTTAGTTGTTGATACTCACATATCAAGCTTTTCATGCATTAGATGATCTTGTACTCGAATGGCCTCTATACTATCTTCTACGAGAATAAAAGGATCTTATCCCTGATTTTCCTTTGGACTATATTCTATAAGCACATGTACATGTGATCTATTGAGGAATATGACATTGAATTATATCAAGTTGTCTCTCTCTTTAACTAACTCGTCCTTCAAAGAATCATTTTCATGTAGTTGCACTCGATCGCTTGATTCTATTGATTTCTTTGTGACAACTTTGTTGATATGTTGAGGTTCTAAAATATTGATTTGAAATTGAAATGGATTACTGCATTGTTTTTCTTTTTCTCTCACAACATTATGGATATCATCAAATTTTAAAATTTTTATTCTGCAAAATAAAAGCCTTGGTAAATTCACTTTCTTCAAAATTGCAAAGTTTTGGTACATGTAGTTCTCTTTCTATTCCATTGACAAGTGTATACATTATTCAATACTTTGAGAACATTTCCTTGCTAGACTTCTCAGGATTATTCAAGAGAAAATTCCTCTTGACTCCACTCCTTGCCTCCTCAAGATACTTTTTCGATTCTAAAGATTGATATGGAAGATCCAAGAATAGTGGTTTTGTCTTTATTTTTATAGACTTCTAAAACTATATTTTCTCAAATTATAAAATTATATTTGGAATTCCCTTTGGCCTTCTATCTTTTAGCCCTCTCATTATTCACCTTGGTCAAGATCCCATCAATTTCCACCACAATTGATACTTGGGTGATCCAACTTTATTTATGAACATCATTAAAGATTGATACAAAACATCGATAGAGGTTTTACCTTAATTTTTATAGACTTCTAAATCTGGATTTTCTCAAATTATAAAATTATATTTGGAATTCCCTTTGCCCTTCTATATTTTAGCCCTGTGATTATTCACCTTGGTCAATATCTGATCAATTTCCACCATAATTGATACTAGGGTGATCCATCTTTATTTATGAACATCATTTACAATGGATGATACCAATGGATGATACAATATTTCTTATTACCACCATAGGGTGTTTCCTTTTTATTTTATCCTTACAAAATAATAATCATTTATGGTCAAAGTAGCCTTTACTTTAGGAGGTAATTGTTGGTACTCCCTCACCTCAGCCATTATTATTCCTACTATGGGCGGGCAAGAGAGATTCTTGCTCCTTGGAGGAATCATCCCAAAATGGTGGCATTATTGGCCTACTCCCATAAATAGGTATGATATTCTTGGGATTGGTACACATATGTATATGGCCGCCTATTTTGGAATGTGAATTGCTATTTTGGTTAGAATTTTTGAGCTAAGTGTGGGGCATTTTGGTGAGAGACTACATGATTTCTTCTTGAGTCTAGGTTATCATATCAAAATCATTTACAATTCATGAATCTTCTAAGTCTTCCATTATTTCTTATTGTGGTTTCACTTTTGGTGCTTCACCTATTCTAGCCAATAGAAATACTTCTTGTTTTCCCTCTAATTTTTCACATCATTTCATCCCACAAATGGCCAATAAATTTTCTCTAATTCCACTGTGATGTACCAAAGCCAAAATCTTCACTAATATATTTCAAAAAATATCTTGCCATATTTCTTTGAACACTTCCCTCCTAAACCTTAATAACAAATAGTAAATAGATATTTTGTAGAGCACTTATCATGCAAAGTAAGAGAATGCATTGAATAAGTGTTATAGAAGGAAAATCAATATTTCATTCACTTCTAGGAAGACTTTATAATGAAATAGACAAGAGGAAACCTGAAACTACACTTCTGGAATAATCTAGAGAAAATTGTCTTACAAAATTTTATACAAAGAGCTTGCTTAGCTTAGAGGTTAGAGAATTTCCTACACACAACCTCCTCTTCAAGATGATACCTCATTTTATGGAAAACTATTAGGTATATAACTGAATACACACAAATATAAGAATCTAGTGGATCTGACACCAATTAAATGTGAGGCTGAATAGGAAGCTTTAGATAAATGACAAGTCCATTGGCTTCATAAGATGGGGTGTTTGTCTTGCCAAAAATGACAATTTTAAAGTGATTGGATACAATGGGTTTTTGTCTAGAAAATATAAATATTTAGGTCCCTCCCAATGATATAATCTTCAGATTTCTATCCTTCAACTATGTACAAGAATTTTGTCATCCAATATGGTAGCTTCAACCTACTTCAAGAAGTCTACTCCTCTTCGAGCAACAATACTCATCAATTTAGCCTTAGAGTACACTGATAAATCTGTGATGGTGTTGTTCTTGGACTATCATAGGTAATTTGTCTAGGCCTACTTCCAAATGTGTTATTTGTCTTCTATAGGATAGCTCACTACCCCTCTTAATTATGTTCTCATATTTCTTCACTAATAGATTTTTTGGCCTATTAAAACAATGAAATATATGCCCAAATATTCTAGGATCACAACCTACCAACAAATATTAATTATACTTGGAATTTAAGAGGTATTTTTCATATCAACTAATAAACAAGTCCCAACAATATAAATGATCTCAGTATGCCAATTACTGATAAATACACTAAGAATTCCACACAATCTCGATATTCCAATCTACTAATGATCATGCTTAGAGATATTGAGATTCTTTACCTCCCTTTATTAATGGCGTATTAAACCCTTGGCCCATCAATAGAGAATATTTATCAACACATATGGTTTTTAATCAAACTGTCCTATAGAAAATGAACATGTCTAAGATAACCCATGACCCTAGAGAATGTTTTTTTACATTGTTGATGACAAGGAAACCCATTTACTCTAGCTAAATTACCTCCATGAAATCACACAAATAAGAAATTAAATGAGGGTGATATCTAGTATCATCAAAGTTAGGTTTCCAACTAGGGTGAGATCAGATCCCACCTAAGCTAGTGTGAGGATCTCACGTGAAACCCTCACTTATGGAAAACTCACCCAAGCCTATGATCCAAGTGAAGAGAGAAAATATCAATATTCAATGTCTTCCCTTCCTCCTTCTTTCTTTATAGCTTTCCATTGGGCCTTTTCCAAGTTTCTATAGTTTACCATCAAACAGTTTTGACCATAATACCACTAATACCATTAGAAAACACCAATTGTAAATACCATAATAACACATGTTCCTTTATTATTTACAAAAATCCCCTTTCTCCTCTTTTATTAAAAATTGAGGATCCCCTTCTTCCAAAACTCTCTCTGAACAAGGGGCTAGCAAGGATGTCCTCTTCCAACAATTAGATGGTTTAGGATATTACACTTCCATTTGGGAAATTCCTCTAGAGACACGGTAAGTTACCTCTAGTATGATTTTTCTTGTACCTACTTGTCCATTCCATCAATTACATTCTTAAGCTCATAAATGATCATGGATTGAAAGGTATATCATTTCTTGTACCTAATCCTCTAAAGATCAATTATTCTAGATGGAGATGAAGGATAGATTATAGTATAGTAAGTACAATTTCACTATGTGGTTTTCATTATTCATTAGTGATGCTTGCATTTCAAGTTACTTGAGAAGTGTACTTGGCATTATATGGGTACTTTATGGCATATAGCTAAGTAAAAATGTTATCTTATTACTATATCAAACCATGTTCGAACATGTTTAACTTTGATAAGTGTGGCTTATCATTGGCCACTAGGCACAACTAGCAATTTGAGATTTGTACATACAACCTCCATACTTAACATTTTTCATTAAACAGGCTAATGCTAGGAGATTCGTGAGAATAAAAAAATTTGTAACTCAGGTTTCATTTACCCAAGATCATCCAAAGAAGGGTCATAAAAAAAAATGAAATAAAAAAAATGAAAACAAAGAATGCCTCAAATTAAATCAAGCCAAATAAAGGCTTAAAATGTAAAGGGAAAAATGAAGAAAAGAAAAAAATTACTTCATTATGCTACCCCACCCCTTAAAATTCTTTACAATAGTTTAATGCACTAGTTGGATTAGAGGTAAACTAGGGTGCATCCATCTTAACTTTGGATCTACCAAGAACACATGGATTGCATGTAGTGTAATCTAGACAATTATAAGCTCATGTGAGACTTTTTGGAAATGTTGTTTACAATGAAGTTTCAATCGGTGGTCTCAATCCATTTCCACCATCAAAAACATATTCAAAATAACACATTTATGTGACCTTTGGAAGTCTCGCCAAATATTAACACTCTTTAGACAAACCCCTAGTCTTAATTTATTTAGTAATATCTAAGTGAGTCTCAAAGTTCACACACATTATTTCTCAAATGTTTTTTTATAGTTGACTCTTTAGAATATCTAAAATTACTTTGAACACTTTATTATTTTAATATATGTGATTGTTAATTTTTTTATTATTAAATTCATTACAAGTGCAATGTTTAGGTTGGTGATTAAATATTTTCACTTTGTCAAAATACATTAAAATTAAATTAAATAACAAAAGGTAATGTAACTTAAAATAGAGGATTTGACTTTGTCAAAATACACAAAAATAAAATTGAATAAAAAAGGTAATGTAACTTAAAGAAGAGAACCTAGCAACTAGATGACAAGGCATACCTCATCATAGAGATTTGAAAAAGGGTCTCTATAGTTTCAATTATTTCACATATATGTGATTAACAATTTTTTTTTATTAATTTTTGTTGCGTAGTTAACCTAAATTTGAATTGGTCATTTTTATTAATTTTTGTTGAGTAGTTAATCTAAAATTGAATTGGTCAATTTATTGGTGGTTTTTGAGTTGTAAGGTGATGCGAACCCATGGTATTACCAATGGTATTCAAGTGGAATATAACCTATTTAAAGGGAGAATTAATCCATCTACCAAGGGTAAATAGAGTTCCATCCTGGGTAAATAGAGTTCCATCCTGTCGAGAAAAGAGACTCAGAGAGTTCCATCCTGTCCAGAAAAGAGACTCTAGACTCATGGCTCTAATAGATAGATCAGGGGTAAAGATGGACCATTATTAAAAACCATTTGTATTTCTAAATTATTTTAGAAAAGACATGTAATTATAATTCATGTTTATGTCTTTCCTTTTGTTACATGTAAGCCCATCTTATTTAAAAGGGTTGAGTTAGTAAAAACTAGAAAGACTAAATATAAAATGTTTGAGAATGACTAAGCCTTGATTTTTAAGCAAATGTGAATACCAAAGTCTCTTTGGACCAACCAATATGAGACTATGCTAGTGATTCATTATCTTTTTGCATATGAGTTCATGTACAACTTCAATGGCATACCATACAAAACCACTAGGTTAAAGGTGAAGTCCAATAAGTTGAGTTTTTTTTTTGGATGCCCAAGAGGACTATGGGGCAAAGGAGATGAAGCCACATATTCAGTGGCAATTTGAAATCATTGTGGTTTCTTCATAATCCAAATCCATTGCAAGTGAAATCACTTTGTATTTCCTCTATTGAATAGAGTTTTGGGGTTAGATTTCAATATTATTTTCACAATTCAATTTGCTTAAATTCAAAGATTTTTTTTCTTTTCAAGGCTATACCTTTTCACAATTTCATCTTATACCATTTTAAAATTTGAGCATTCTCTATTTTTGCATCTGATATACATTTTTGAAATTTGAACATTAATTTTTTCTGCATTTCTAATATGTTTTATAGCCTCTTCTTTTTTAATTTTGTGATTGAACAATTTTTTCTTCTTTTTCAGTTAAAATTGGACATAAAGTTCACAATCCAAAAGCAATCCAGAAAAATCAACCTGCAAGTCCCTAAAATTTCTATATAATTTGAACATTATTCCTTCTTGCATCTAATATGCTTTGTTGGTTTTTTTTTTTTCATTTTGTGATGAACATTTTTTTTATTCTTATTCAAGATAAAATTGGAGATCAAGTGAATAGTCCCAAAAATTGTATTCATGTAGCACTACTACTAATTAGGCGGGAAGACAATGATATTATGATAATTATGCCATATGAAGACCATTGCCAATAAAAGAGTAAGTTAATAAACTATAAATGGGCAAAATGAAGTGAAGGTGGTTTGTATCATATGGTATAGACCACTACTAAAGGAAAGAGCCTTCACTTCTTTTTGTCAGTTTATAAGAGAGAGCCCTCCTGCTTGTAGAAGTTCATAGAACTAGGCATGTCTATGTTTTGAAGGAAAAAAAAGTAGAGATAGTTGAGAAACATGGTAGAGGACACAAAGAAGGGTGGGAAAAAAATAAAGAATACACCATTGAATGGAGGAGAGAGAAAGAAGTACAAAATAAAAAATGTAATAAACCTTAAAATTGTTGTTGAGATGACACCACAATATCATATATTTATAATTACTAGAGTGGAAGTTTTGGGAAATTAATTACTTTTCATTGTTTGATTGTGGACTGTCTATGGAAAGATTGCATAATTATGACCAATAATGAAATTGCAACCTAAAGGCTCTTAAACTATTGTGTATGTAAATTTATAAATTTTAGAGTTAGCTTAATGCAAAGTTTTTCCTATTTTCATTTTGAATATGTTTAATTTTAATGGATTTGTGACTTTAATTTGCATTCCTTTGAGCAAGTTTTTAAGTGAGTTTTACATTCTACACGGCTCCCTTTTATGTTTTTCCTCTATTGTGATTGAATTTTAGATATATAAGTGATTTAGGCTTCCTTTGTTTTCATCACTTGATATTAGAGTAGATATATCTTATTGGAAAATTGCATCTTTCATAGTTAAGGTTTTCAAGTAGGATAAATAGGACAAATTGTTCTATATGTATTTGGAAAATACTCTTTTAAGTTGAAGGTTGGTTTGGACAATGTGTATGTTTAAAAACAAATTTAATTTTTGAGCTCAGTAGGGTTGTAATTTGAAAATAAAAAATAAAAAAAATATGGAACCTTTTACTCATTAGTTTAGCTGAAAAGATAAAGATCTATGATAGGTGATTAGTCCAAATCTTCAAAATTATAGGAGTATTGATTTATATAATTTCTAACCATATAACCTAATCCATTGAAACTAGTTATCCGTGCTCCAACGGTAATTGTTAAAATTGAGATTATACTATGGTTAGAATTGCTATTACACTAACAATAACAACAATAATTGTTAGAATTGTGATTATACTAACAGCATGAATGAATCAGTATAATCGCCAAAATCAGTATAATCTCCAATTCACCTAGTTTCATAATGCATCAATATTCTCCGCTAGTAAGTTGTCATTCATGTTATAATGCATCAATATTGTTCGCCAGTAAGTTGTCATTCATGTTGGTCGATCATCCGAAGACTCCAAACAGGAAGCAGTTGTATAACGGTTGGAAAGAAGAGAAACCTAATCAATACAATTATATTCATGTTGCGTAAGTGGATATGGAAGTGCAGTTGGAGTCGGTACAGAATAAATCATATGTTCACGTTGTCATTGGCAAGAAGTTGCGGAGAGGTCGGAGCGACCATGAATCCATCTCCCTTCATTTTTTACTATAAACCCGTGTCATCATTCCGTAATATGAATGTACCTTTGGTAAACTCTGTTGGATGCAACCGTCAAACGCCAGTTGCAGATCCTCATAATCGCTATGGAGGACTGGGCACACTCCTGTCAAGATTATCTCTGAAATAGATGTTGGACTCATCACGCAAGGCTGTCTATTTGCGCATATTAGAAAATGCTCTGATCAAGCGACTCAATTGCAGGCATCTTTGTGAATTTGGCCTTGAAGATGAATGGTAAAGTTGCCCTTCCTGCGATCTATCGCCCAATCAGAGCATTTCCTAACGTGCTCAAATAAATATCTGTTTCCGAGACGATCTTGAGTGGTGTAGCCTCCATAGACATAATTAAAATCTACAACTGGCCTTGGGCTCTTCCATGCACATCCAACAGATTTTTTCAAAAGGCTATTCATATCATTAAACAACGACATGGTTTTATAATACTCCAACGACTCAATTGCGGGCATCTTAGTGAATTTGGCCTTGAAGATTAATGGTAAAGCCGCCCTTCCTGCGATCTGTCGCCCAATCAGAGCATTTCCTAACTTGCTCAAATAAACATATGTTTCCGACACGAGATTGAGTATTGTAGCCTTCGTAGCCATAATTAAAATCTGCAACTGGCCTTGGGCTCTTCCAAGCACACGCAACGGAGTTTTTCCGAAGGCCATTCATATCAATAAACAATGCCAAGGGTTTATAATACTCCAATCTCTCTGCACCTTTTTCCCAGGGAAGACGTAACCAGATGAGGCAAAGATTTGTCCCTCCTCAAGTTTAGGAAACCCTAATCATTCTCATAGAGATCCATTGTCAGGCACACGCAACATCCACAAAACTAAATTACTGTACATTTATCAAGTGTGATTCATCTTGAAGGTGAGATATCATTGAATGTGAGCTGCACTGGATAAGCAACATCCACCAAACTAAATTAGTGTACATTTATTAAGTGTGATTCATCTTGAAGGTGAGCTGCACTGGATAGCCGAGATATCATTGAATATGAGCTGCACTGGATAGTCCAGAAAATTTTTAAAGTAACTAGTCATAGAAATTTTTAGTCTCACAAAAATTATCAATCTCAAAAGTGTTTAGTTTTATTCAAATTTTATATAAAAAAATTCTAGTATGAGAGTTGTTTTGGAAAAATTTAAATACATTAAAAAATGTTGGATATTTTTGGATTATGAACTAAAATAAAGCATAACAATATTTTATTATTCAATATTTTATTTTATTATTTTTTTAATATAAAATGTTATATTGTTGTAACAGTATTGCAATTGTATTGATTGTTTGTGTAGTAAAACAGTATTGCAATTGTATTGATTGTATGTGTAGTAAAACTGCAATTGTGTTGTATCTATTTTTTTTTTAATTCTAGCAAATATAAGTATCAATTATAAATATTACAAGTAAGTTCTACCATTTACAAAATTATTATTTCAATGGACTTAATGATAAATGTACAACCCATAGTTTTAAAAAACTTCCGGTTGCTCCTTTCCATTTCCCTCCAGAGTGAAAACGGCTAGGTTGGCCTAGTCACCATGACTCAGCAGAGTCATGAGTCACAAACAACTGCCAGTAACCCTATAAAACAACAATTTAACATTATTTTAATGAAATTTTAAGGGGTTCGCTCATTGGGTTGGACTTCAAGGTGTTTTATGAATGTCCATTTCCCCCTCCCAAACCCTATTTAACACAATCAAATGCTCTCTACTATTGATATGCTATTCAAATTTCATGGTAATGTTAAATTCTTAAAGTAAAAGGATGAAAATGAAGATTAAGGAGAATGCCTTTTACTTAAATTTTTAACATTACCATGAAATGACTCAGGATGTTTGAGAGTGGTTTCAGCCTCATTGGATTTCATATGGAGAAAGTAGAATTTTAGATTTCATTCAAAATCTAGCAAACTTATCATTTTTTCAGCATTGGAGGATTGCAATGTTTCCATTGAATTTTGTCATGTATTAGGGTATGGAACTCATATTTAATCAAGAGCACCAATCCCTCTATGTACCTTGATGTTAGTGACGTTGTTTATCGAACTCCTCTCGGATTTGCTCCCAAATCACGAGCTTTTGAAAATGTCTCTCCGCCTCGAGTTTTCACTCCTACTCCCAAGTAACACAAAGAAGAGAAACCGTTTGGATCAAAAACGTTTAAATAATCTGGTTTATGTCCAATATCCAACATCAGATTGGGTAATGGAGAGTCGTCCAGCAGAGTTTGATCCTGATGAGGATCTTAATTTAGACTTAGATATCGAGACATCAGTTGAACTTGAACATGTCAATGCAGATCCCAATCCACCCCACCAGCTTCAGTCTCACAGCCAGCAAGGACTCCAATTGTAGGTGCTTCCTCTGCTCAGCCACGACAGAAGCCCAGTCGCATATCTACTCTATCTCAGCTTGCATCTACTGCAGTGGTACCACTTCTACATCTGCACTTGGAGATGATGATGATGAGGAGGAGCCATGGGGCCCCTTGTCTGACTCTCATGATGATCCAGAGATTGATTGACATGATCTTGGCTCCTTGGCAGTAGCTACTAGCCAGTAGTTGTAGTACTAGAGTCTGGTCACAGTTTACTTTTGTTGTAGAGGCCATTTCTAGCCTCCTTGGTTATGTGTTTTTTGTTTTGAGTCTTTGATCATGTATGACAGTTGACTATGTATTGACATTGGGTACCATTTTGATATAATGGATTGGTTCATGAGACTACTTTGATCATATGTTGTCTTCCATCTATATTATAATGTTGTGTGTTTGGAAACACGAATGAAAATTTTTAAAATTATGTTTTTTTATTAAATAAATAAATATTTAATGTAGTTTTTACAACGACTAAGTCATTGATATGAGCCGGCCGAGTCATTAACGTTTCAGAGTTGGAGTCGGAGTCGAGTCAGAGTTGGAGTCGGAGTTTTAAAACTATGGTACAACCTAACTTCTTAGAAAATTGATAATATATATTTGGTGAGTTCTTTGGAACATTGAAGTGATTATTTAGCACACCTATTTGAAAAATTTCATCAACTATCACTTTCGCCATGACAAATGGAAACTTTCAAATTGGTGTGTTCAATAATCACTTTGGCCATGACAAATGGAAACTTTCAAATTGGTGTGTTCAATAATCACTTCAGCTTGTTGAAAATCCCACCAAATATATATTATCAATTTTCTAATAATTTAGGTTGTACATTTCTCATCAATTCAATTGAAATAATCATTGTATAAATGGTAGAACTTACTTGATTGACTAAATGAATTGTGGGTTAAAAAAAAATACTTTTATTGCTTGTAGTCCTCCACTTCTGAGCAATTTGTTTCATGAGTTGCACATCAATCAAAGTTTACATCTAGTTCCCAAAAAAACAATAATGTTACTCTTGAGAGCAACATGGAGTATTTCCAATTCATACCTATATTATGGTAGAATTATAAAAAAAAAAACAGATACAACACAATTGCAGTATTGTTTTACTACACACAATCAATACATTGTATTAGAACAACAATCTGGAATTTTATATAAAAAAACTGAGGAATTAAAAAAAACAAAATACTCAATAATGAGAATATTGTTATACCTTAATTTTTGTTCGTAGTCCAAAAATGCCCAATAAATTATTTTTATGTGTATTTAGCTCTAATAGAAATTTTATATAACATCTCAATAAAACTAAAAGAGTTTGAGATTGGTGGTTTTTGTGAGACTAGAAATCTTTCTAGAATACTTATTTAAATTTTTCTCAGCCATCAAATGTAGGTCACCTTCAGGACACTTGAAGATGAGTTACACTTGACATTGTCATGTTGACTCAATATCATTATCTATTGTCTCTACCATACCAATACTTTCATCCATCTAGGCAATTACAACCATTAGTGAGGATATGCACTAATACCCTTCTTACACCATGTTGTGGATCACCTTTCAAAAACAATTCCAATTGATCTAATAGTGAGTAAACACGACCATAGCATGAAGTGTTTACCATCTTAAAAGCAGTTTTTCAATTTTGCAAGAGGAAAGAACTTGATCCATTAATTTTTCTCTTTGAAAAAATATCACTGAAGGTGAGCTACACTGGATATGCAACATCCACCAAATTAAATTAGTGCACATTTATTAAGTGTGATTCATCTTAAAGGTGAGATATCATTGAAGGTGAGTTGCATTGAATAGAGGAGATATCATTGAAGGTGAGCTACACTGAATAACCGAGATATCATTGAATCTAAGACTCCCTTATATTCTTTCACATCAATGACATGAGTTGTCATAAACCATCACATACTCGCCAACAATGTCACCCTTTGTCATTGATGACAGCACCAATAGACATTGATGGTCATTTATGGCAATGGAGTGAATTCCCCCCATCAAATTGTTGGTCCAAAAACTACTCAGTCTCTCATGTTGTTCGTCAATTTCTACTTTCTCTCCCCTATTTAGAATCAATGGAAAAGAGACTCACTAGGAATGGTAGTTAATCCAATAACTACTTGTTAATTCAATGTCTTCTTTACTCAATTTCTCTTGTGAAACTACTACTACATGTGGATCTACCACCCTTTGAATGGGATCTCCCCTTGTGAATATGTTTTCTGCAATCCTACTCCTCTTGGCTAATGTTTCTTTTTTTGCTTTCTACTTTCCTTTCATTGGCTAATAGCTCTTCAATTGTTAGAATTTTTTTTTCTCCATTGTAAATGTATCTCGAGTCCATATGAAAATATAAAAGAAATGTACTTATCACAAAACCTCTTATGAAAAAGCCTCACAAGATCTGCATAAATCATTGCATTTGACTTTAGAGATAAGTTTACAATAACTACAAAAATAAATATCCATAGTTTCACATATGAAAACAAATAATTTTGGAATATCTTCATTATTATTGAGAGGGGGAAGAGTAGATTCAATGCAAATTAACTCCATTTAACTCTTTTTTAGGGTTTAGCATTTAATTTTTTCTTTTTAATGATGTAATTCTAAAATCAACGATTTGACCCCTTCAACTTGAACCTCATATGAGTATTGGTCACCATCTTGTTGTCGATTATTGTTGGACCTAATTCAAGCCATGTTAATTCCTATTCATTGTCACTTTTAATCACTTGATCCCATGTCATGGCTTGAAGCAATCGGATGCCACCTAATCCCATGTGTGTTTCAATGCCATCATAAGAATAGAGTGTCACATGAATTTCATTTGTTAAGGCTTTCACAAGTAGAAAGCCTAATGTTGATGAGCCATTAAAGCAAATCATTTTCCATTGTGGATCATATTGTGTGATGGATTGAGTGTTAACCTCCCCTCCTGTTGAAGCACAATGTTAAAATTTGACCACTCAACTCAAACTTTATCCATCATTTGATCATGTAGAGTATCTTAGCAACCATTAACTTATTTTCATGTTGGTATTTGATATTAATTTTAGGCAAGTGGCTTAAACCAATATTTTTTGTTAGATCCTATTGTTCTTTGGAATCTCATTATTCTTTGGATATCCATTTTGGTTCATTATATCAATTCAACTTCCATGATTTCATTCATTATGTGAGCACATGATCTGTATCATCTTAGCTAATAGAATTAACCAATATCTTTTACTTCTATGATGTTAGCATAATTGCATCTCAAGGAGAATGAAAAACCACATGTGCATACTTTAAATAAGAGGAAACATAAATAAACCCTTCAAATCAAAGAACGCACACAAGTTGATTAGAGAGTTCACTGAGTGTGGGTTAAGTCTTCACGTGTGGTATCAATAGTGGGGAGACCCAGTATCAATGTGATGATGAGTGCATGATGCATTTCTTGTCAAATACAATGATGGAATTCCTTAACTAGAGTAGAATGTCTCTCCACCATATGCCCTTCTATAAGAAATCTCACTCATATAATATCTCCTTCAACATTACAATGTACCAAACTCTCACATGCCAAGAGTCTCATTCTAGACTCTAAAGAAGCCAAGGAAAGGGCTTACACTCGGAAGATGTGTTGGGCAGTTGGCATTGTCTCGTAGTTGGAAAGAGTGTTGGAATTATTGTAAAACAAATTACTATGGATGTTGGTGGCAACAATTATACTAACATTCATATGCATAGTGTGTTAATCTAAGGGGGAGTCCCATGGAGTTTATTGGATAGATTGGAATTTTATGGATGGCTAGTGGAAAAAAATTTGTGTCAAGATAAGGGGGAGTCACATGGTTGTTGTAGCCTCTATAGAGAATCATCATAGTAGCACAATTATTAGAGAATTTATAATACTATGACTATGATGTTGTGAGTCCCAAGATTTAGAGGAATTTTTTCATCGGGAGATTAGCTTAAATTCTCTTTGAAATGGCATAGTTAGATAGGTCTTGGAAAGATATTTCCAATGGTATGCTGAAGGTCTGCAAATGGCCTCCTCAACCGAAATTTATTGAAATTCTAAGTGAGGACCTCCTAAAGCAGATTTGCAATGCTTGGAAGCCTAGAGTGCCTAGAAGGTTGAAAGCTAGTTGAGACTTAGCAGGAACCCCGCTTGACCCCCCTCGCAGTGAAAAAATGGGCTGAGTTTCCACTCCATTACGAACTGGGGTCCAATGTGGTGATACCTCTGAATAAAGAAGATAATCACGCTCCGCACTCAACAATCTCCCACTTGGCGACTAATTAACAATTCCACCATTGCTTCATTTTCTGGACAACGACTCCATTTTGGACCTCATTATTTCTCATATTCATGATCATACTTGAAGACCAATTGAAATTGAGTGGAATATGAGTTTCTCCCTTGTTACAACTTTTGTTAACATATATGCAAGATTTTGTCTCGTGTGTATCTTTTTTAACTTCAACGGTCCATCTTCCAACGCTCACCATATGAAATGGTACTTGAGTTGTATATGTTTAGTATTTGAATGAAATTTTGAGTTCTTTGTAAGATGAATGACACTTTGGATGTCACTGTATAACCTCCCCAACTCCTGCTTCTTACCCAATTCATCCAGAAACCTTTGTAACCAAGTCATTTCTTTACTAGCATCTGTAGTAGCAACATACTCTCCTTTCGTCGTTAAGAGTGCAACAACACTCTACAATTTTGAAACCCAATGAACAGTTGTTCCACCTACAATAAAAACATACCCTATGGTGCTACTCTTGTTATCTCTATCAACTGCCATATATGCATCAACATATCCCTATAGATCAATATTTGAACCACCAAAGTGTAATGCTTGATATGTGGTACCTCTCAAATACCTAAGAATCCACTTTACTATCATCCAATGTTCTTTTCTTGGATTTTTCATGTACCTTCTTACAACTCCCACTGCATGTGAAATATCATTCCTTGTGCATACCATTGCATACATTAAGCTTTCAACTCATGATGCATATGGAACTTTACACATATAATCCATCTCTTCCTGTGCCTTGGGACACATCTCCTTACTTAGTTTGAAATGGCTAGCCAAAGGTGTAGTAACGAGTTTTGCATTCTACATATTAAATCTTTCCAACACCTTTTGTATGTACTCACTCTAACACAATGTTAATTTGTGATTTTTCCTATCTCTAGTTATTCTCATACCAAGGATTTGTTTTGCAACGCCTAAATCTTTCATTGCAAATGATTTTTCCATTTTTTCTTTTGAGTACATTTATTTCTTGCATGTTATAACCTACAACAAGCATGTCATCTACATATAATAACAATATAATATAGCTTCCATCATTTTTTCCTTTTGAGATAAACACAATGATTAGAGTGACATCTAGTATAACCTTTTTCACACATAAACCTATCAAATTTTAGATACCACTTATTTGGAGTCTTTTATAAGCTTTACAAGCTCTTATTTAACCTGCACACTAGTTTCTCCTTCCCTTTGACCTCATATCCTTGTGGTTGCTGCATATATATCTCTTCCTCCAAATACACATGGAGAAAGGTCATATTTACATCTAACTCCTCAAGATGCAAATCTTCCGCTGCTACTAGACGTAAAATAGTTTTGATTGAATTTATTTTAGCAAGAGGACGAAATATCTCATCAAAGTCTATACTATTTTTTTGGGAAAACCCCTTCACCACAAGTCTAGATTTATACCTTTTTATACCTCCATCTTCTTCCTTCAACGTGTAAACTCATTTATTAAGAAATGTTGTTTTACCTGCAAGCAACTTGACTAATTCCCAAGTCTGGTTATGTACCAAGGGCTCCATCTCTTCTTTCATGGCTAGCTCCCACTTCTTCCTAGTTTCTACCTGCATAACATTCTATTTCACCAAAATCAATCTATAAGACATAATATAATGAAGGATAGTATCATTCATGGGGTCTACTTATCCTATTAGATCTTCTAACACCACATTCAGGTGTTTGAGATTCCTATTGTTGGTGTGGTTTTTGTTGTTGTTCTAGTTGTTGATCTTTATGATTTTCATACACCTTTACTTTTTTTGTGATCTCATCAAGCACTATGTATTCTCTGTTTTCTTTTTCCTGTTTCTTTTCATGCATTTGATCCTTATACAAACCTTTTCATTGAATATGACATCTCTTCTCCTAATGATGTTTTCATTTTCATAATCATATAAGCGATAACCAAAATCATTAATACCATATCCAATAAAGGTATATTTCTTTGATTTTTCCTCAAGCTTTGTTCTATTTTCTTTATTAATGTGGACAGAGGCTTCACAACCAAAAGTATTTACAAATGAGTTGTTTAGCCTTTTACCTGTCCATGCCTCCTCTCAAATACCTCCATCCAAGGAAATTGAAGGCCCTCTTTTTATTATACAAACAATAGTATTTACAACATCTGCCCAAAATTGTAAAGGTAATCCTGCATGTAATCTCATGCACCTTGCGTGCCCCATGATTGTCTTGTTCATCCTTTCTCACACACCATTTTCTTATGGTGTTCCTGGAACATTCTTCTCTCTGTGAATTCCATGATCTGAACAGTACCTATCAAAATATTTACTGCAATATTCACATCCATTGTCTAATCTAAGACACTTCAGCCTTTTTCTTGTCTCATTTTCAACCAAATCTTTCCATTCCTTAAAAGTGTCAAATACATCATATTTATTTCGAACACAATAAATCCAGGTTTTCCTAGTTGCATCATCAATAAAAGTAACATAATAATAAGAGACACCGAGAGATGATAAACACAAGCTCTAATTTTTCACTCTTCTTTTCTTTCCCAACTCTAAGGGTTCTAACTCTTTTGTTTTCCAAAACATAATTCTCACAAAATTCCAAATCAACATGCTTCAAACCTGGCAACAAATTTCTTGAGTGAAGAGTCTACATCTCATTCTCACTCATGTGCCCAAGCCTATGATGCCACAATGTTGTATCTTTTCCTGTAGAGGTTAAAGTATTAACATAATTAGAAATATCATTGCATAAATACAATGTACCAACATTTTCTCATTTTGCTATTACGAGGGCTCCTTTAGTGACCTTCCAAGTTTTATCTGTAAAATTAGTTATACAACCTTCACCTCCCAACTGCCTTATTGAAATTATATTTTTCTTTAGATCTGGAACATGCCTTACCTCCTTCAACAACCCATTGGTTTTCATTATGATGTTTTATGAAAAATTTACCCATTCCAATGATTTTACAAGGTTTATCATCACCCAAATGAACCTATCCAAAATCCCCTTGAACAAAATCATGAAAATGTTTCCTATCAGGTGTGGCATGAAATGAGGCCTTTGAATCTACCACCCATGCTTCAATAATATTTTCTAAAGAAAGAATCAAAGAATCTTGCAACACATGACCTCTTACATTCACTTCATGGGTGTTTTCTTGTTGCGCGTCTCCTTATTTTCCCTTCCGAGACTTATAGTATTTCTTCAGCTTCCCTTTCCTCCCGCATTTCCAACACATTATCCCTAATCTAGACTTGGATCTATTAATGTGATATCTTGGGATATTTCCTCTTTCCATTTTTCTTCCCCTAGTCTTTGCAGTCAAAGCATTACGTGATGTCTCACTGAAGCTTTTGCGTCGCATTTCCTCGCTAAGGATTGCACTAACAACATCATCAAACTTTGAAGTACTAGATCCAGAGATAGAGCTACTAATGACCATAACTAAACCATTCCAACTTTCTGGCAATGAGCAAAAAAATAACAAAGCCCTAACTTCATCATCAAAAGTCACCCCTAAAAATCTTAATTGACTGGTAACCGTATTAAATTCATTAAATGATCAGCAATAGATCCAACTTATAACATTCTCATATTAAATAAATGCTTCCTAAGAAATACCTTATTTAAGGCCGAGAGATTTTCATATAATTTGGCCAATGCCGACATTAAACCCTTTTCTGTCGTTTCCTTTGAAATATTTAAGACTACTGACACTGCTAGGTACAACTGCATTGTTCCAAGAGCCTTTCTGTCGAGAATATCCCATTTTGTGTGTGTCATACTTGTCGATTTCTTTGTCTTTCTACTCAATTGTAGCTATAAATATTTCTGATATAGATAATCTTCCATCTACATCTTCCACAGCTCATAGCTTTGGCCGTTAAATTTTTGAACCCCAAACCTACCATCTTCTGCCATTGCTCCCACTTGAACCAGGAACCATTCTCTCATGTGAGTTTATTAGCCAAATAGACCTTTGACTTTGATACCAGTTAGAAAAATTATAATACATATTAATTGAACACATAAAATATTGCAAAAACACAAACGCAGAAAATCTATAAAACAAGAGAGAGACATAGATATATGTGGTTCACCCAATTTTGGCTATGTCCACAGAGAAAAAATGAGTCCTTCCTTTTATATTATCCAGCAAAATGAAGAAATACAACCTATAGCAAATCTGATGTGATTTCCTCTTCACTCTCACACAATCTCCTCTCTCTTTCTGATTCAGAATACACATATATACAGTCGCAATATAATTCCCTCATATATAGCAAGGGGTTTCCTTTTGGGGAAAAAACCTAATTAAACATAACTTCTACCATGAGATCATCTTCCTAATGAATGACTTAGATTTACTGCAAAATTACAATATTTTACAAGGAAATTTCACCTATATTTTTAGCTTCAAGGGCGCTGCCTCCAAACCCCCGCTGGGGGGGGTCATAAAAACCAGTGTCGGCACAAAAAATAGATGGCTTTTCTGCCCCATTATGAATGCAGGTCCAATGCGGTGATAACTCTGAATAAAGAAGATAATGAGGCTACACGCCAAATAATTTTTGAATTGATTTTTTTTTTATATGGTTTTTTATTTTTATGGGAGTTTTAATATTAATTTTTATCTTTTTTTTCAAGAATGAGGAACCAATCAATGAGCACTAATTTCAATGGGCGATAGGTCAGTAGTTGAATCCCATTTGATTCGCAGGTCCCACTCGCTGACTTGAATGCCACGTAGCACACTTTGGACTCTTGTTTTTTATTGCCTTGTCAATATTCAAATGCAATAGGTTGGTCATATGGACTTGGATTTGGTGTCATCTATGTCAGTGGAATCGTAAATATCAGCACTACAACTTGGACTTGGTTTCTGTGAGAGTTTAAGACTTTGATTTTTGAGCCACTCTACAGCCACCTAGATCATTCTTCGCCAGTCAAGATATTTTGTTCCTTCAAAAGCATGAACGTAATCTATAATATGTTGTACTATCTTGGCTTCACAACAAGTGGCCTAACATGCCACACTTCCTTCTCCTTCAACTTTTTTCTTTAAATCCATAAGTGATAAACCAACACTTGTACTCTATGTAAAGTTGTAGTACATCTTGAAAAATACATGTTCAATTACATGACCTATCATGACCCAAGGAACCCCATAATTTCCAAGATTTCATCACACACTCTTTGGTCATGTTTACATCAAAATCATAACAGAAATTAATACCCAAACTATCAGCAAAAAGACAAAAATATCATGTTAAATTCATACGTAACGAAAAACACTTCATCACTTTTACAATCATTTCATAACATGTGATTTACAAAAGGTGACCATGCTCAACTACTTAAAAATGTCACCCATATCTTACCCAACGAGGTTGATCGTCTCTCTTCTTGTAGATTCCTTTCTTGTTGATTTTTTTCACTAATAATCTATTTTTTAGGTTCTTTGTGGTCCTTTGTTTGTTGCTCTGGATGGAGCTCCCAACATGTAGCTCTTCGATGCCCATTCTTGTTACAATGGTTGCAAAATTTCTTCTTCCTCCAAACCTGCTTTACCTTATTCATACTTTGATGTGGAGAAGGGTTTACATGTATTTCCTTTTTCCTTTATGTCATTCTCTTCCAACACTTGGCATTCACATGGTTATACAAGCCACAAAAACTACATGGTTTTCTACGTGCTCATCATTAGAAATATTCTTGTAGTCAAAAGGAACATTAACTTACTGAGACTTTATATACCTTTCTCTTGTTCTCTCTTCAGAATGCTCACTTCCATTTGGAAATGAAATGCAATCATGATCATTGGAGCCTTGTGAGGTACTCTCAGCGATCTTCATTGTCTCATTCTTATCGCCTGAATATTCTCTCGTATCTTCCTTTTTGACATATCCTAATCCTACATGTCATAGTAATTCCACTACTTGGATGGGGTTCACAATGTCTTGTCAATTAGATCCTAGGCCCTTGCCTTCCATCTTCTTCATTAATCTTGAACCAATTCCTATAGTGTTCTTTTCAAAAGCACCCAAATCGTCATCATCATGTAGAAATGGAACTAAATAATTTCCAATATGGTTTATCTCAATTGTTGATTTTGAATCACGTGATAAGGGCTTCCCTAAGCCTTCATTGCACTTCGACTTTTCCAAGGCCTCTTCAATGGATTGTAATTGAATTTGTAATATCTTCTTCCCCCCTTCTGTTTCTTGTACAAGTATGCTCAATTCAACATTCTCTGCTTGAAAGTTGTGATTGATCTCTTCATTTGAATGATGAGAAGAATATGAATAAGAATAATATTCACTTGAAGATGGATATGGAGCATCATCCTCGACTCTCTCTTTATTCCTTTCATTTCTTTCCATTTTATTCTCATAATATGCATACATTATATCTACCATGCTTGCCATCTTGTAGATGGCCTCGTAGAGGTCTCTATGATGCTCAATTTTTCTTCTTGTTGCATGTTCAATATCTAGTTATCATTCACACTCACAATTTGCATCAGTAAGAAGATCACTCTGATACCAAACTTGATCTGGATCCTCTTAACTACAAGAATGAAGTAAGGTATTTTACTTCTATGATGTTAGCATAATTTCATGTGAAAGAGTATGAAAAACCACATGTGCATACTGAAGAAAATAGGAAACATAAAGGAAACCATCAAATCAAAGAACACACACAAGTTGATAATGGAGTTCACCGAGTGTGGGTTACATCTCTGGGCCCAGTGTCAATAGTGGGGATGTCACTTCCTTAATTGCAACAAGATGATGATGAGTACATGATGTATTCTTTGTCAAATATGATGTATTCTCGGTCTCTTTTGTAGAGCAGTGGCCAATCAAAAGTCTCATGCCCACAAGAGTTAAGCACGGTGGTTAATGCCATGATAGGTGGTCGACTCAGGCAATATGTAACATTATTGGTGTTGCCCTTCTTATACTTGATATTCAAATGGAACTTTTGTAGGTATGTGGATCTATTCCCTTGGGTCTATATCAACTGCAGGGATCGGTGGTCTATGTGGATGACCGTTCCCTTCCCCAAAATGTAATGCTTCCATTGTCGGTAGGCCTGCAAAATGGAATACATCTCTTTGTCATAAGTGGGATACTTCTGGACTGTTTCTGAAAGTGTCTCACTGTGATATGCCACTGGATGCCCCGTGTTGAGTAAGGACTACCCCAATAGCATAGTCAAAGGTGCCTGTCTTGACCTCAAATGGTTGTTTCATGTTTAGTAATGCAAGAACTGGTACTGAGCAGAGGCGATCTTTCAACTTTGTGAAAGCCTTCTGTTGAGATTCAGACCAAAAGAATTTTTATTTTTCTCCTTCCTTGGTGACTTGACTCAAGGGCCAAGCGATATCAGAAAATGCAAACACGAACTTACGGTAGAAGTTGGCAAGGCCTAGAAAGCTACGAAGCTCTATCAGAGTGGTTGGAGATGGCCAATCACGAATGACTTGGATCTTGGCTGGATCCAAATGCACCCCCCATTCATCAATTATGTATCCCATATACTAAACATGGGTCATGCCAAAAGTGTATTTGCCCAAATTGGCACATAACTTGTGTTTCTGCAGTGTTTAGAGGACCTGGCGGATGTGGTGGAGGTGCTCTTCCCAACTCTAGCTAAAGATCAAGATGTCATCCAAGTATACCACTACAAATAAGTTGGTGAATGGCCACAAGATGTCATCCATTAGCCTCATGAAGGTTGCAGGAGCATTCATCAATCCGAAATGCATAAACAACCATTCAAAAATTCCCTCCTTGGCTTTGAAGGTAGTCTTCCACACATTGGAGGGTTCGATTGGTACCTGGTGATATCCTGACTTCAAATTGATCTTGCTGAAATATTTTGCCCCCTTTAGTTGGTCCACGAGGTCATCAATTCATGGGATTGGGTACCTATTACGAACAGTGATCTTGTTCAGCGCCTGATAGTCAATACAGAGTCTCCAAGTCCCATCCTTCTTCTGTACCAGCACGATCAGTCTCCCATAGGGTGATGAACTCAGACGGATGTGACCTTTTTGTAGCAGCTCCTGAATCTTCCTCTTGATTTCATCATTCTCCAAAACAGAGCGTTGATAAATTGGTCTATTAGGTAGCGGTGCACCTGGGGTCAAATCAATGGAGTGCTTGACCTGACAGTGCAGAGGAACCCCTGTGGGGGAGGTGAAGATGTCCTTGTACTCCTCCATGATCTTGTCCATCTATAGTTGCCATGCAGAGGGGCCCTGTCTGGATATCATGGCCACAGTCTTCTTCTTTTCTTGAGGGCGTATCATCAGGAAAACAAATTTCCCGATTTTGGAAATGAGCTTACTGCATTGTTTTGCAGTAACCAAAGAGATGGCAGTAGGCGATGCTACCTCTGGTATCATGTACAACTTATTTCCTAAAGTAACAATAACAGCACGGGGCCTTGATTCATACACAGCATGTTGCTTCCACAAGTATCATTGTCCTAATAACATATCACAAACTTCAAGCGGTGTAGTGTCACACAATACCTCATCTGTGAAGGGCTTAATGTTGTATGGGAGGTGACACTTTTGGCTCACATGAAGATCTCGTCCTTGGTGCAACCACCCGATGGTGTATGGTTGTGGATGTGTTGTGGTCGGTAAACCCAACTGCTTCACGACCTCTACCAAATTGAGGTTCTTTTGGCTCCCGCTATTGACAATGAACTGTAGCGAAGAGCCCTTTACCCACATCTGGGAGTGGAAGAGACGCTCTTTCTCCTCTGGATCTTCGGGTTCCTCCTTCTAGATCTTCGTGAAGGTAACGGTAGCGTTGGGCTCCACATTGATAATCTGCTTCCCTTTTTCATTCCCCTTATCAAGTTCTGACTCAGAGTTAGAACATGCATCTGATTCTGAAACCTTTAGCTTGGCCACCAGTGACTGTTTGGCCCAACACTCACTTGTGTTGTGAGTGGAGCTCTTATAGAACTCACACCACTTTCGTGTGTCCTTTTTCGGCTTCGGAGTGTTGCTCTTTGCTTGCAGATTTGGCAGGTTGTCTTGGGCCGCCCCGTCTTGGCTTTGTCCTTTGTTCTACAGTTTAGGGGCACCTTTCCCTTGATTCAGATTCGCAGACCCAAAGTCTCGCTTCTTCTATTTAATCTTTTTCTCGACCTTGACGGCATATCGATATGTCATGCCGAGAGAGGAGATGTTCAGGAATTCTATTTCTTCCTGGATGTACCTGTGCAGGCAGCCACGATATTTGAGTACCAAATGCTTCTTTGTATCCCTGATACCCAACTTTGTGCGAAGGGTATGTAAAATATTGGTAAAATCTGGTACGTCTTGGTCCCTTCCCTACCACAGCGTGGTCCACTTTATGTATTGATCCTCATAGCTTCCGACAGGGTAGTACTGCTCCCTGATGGCATCCTGTAATGAATTTCAAGTTGGTGTGACTGAAAATAGTGAGCCTGTACTTTCATCCTTCTACTTGCAGTAGGTTTCCCACTAATCCTTGACGTGGGGGTCTGCTTTGAGAAGAGCGAAAATAATATTTTCTCGACCGGAAAAATCATGAAGAGAAAAATAACCCTCTAGAACATTTAACCATTTATCGATGGCATCTGTGTATATCTGACCATTGAATATGGGGATTTCAAAATTAACTTGTACCTTAAATGGTGTGGTGTTTCCTGAGTTGATGTTGGAAGCCAATGCATTGGCCCTGGGTAGCCGCTGAAGGATCTAAGCAAAGTTGTCCATCATCGCATTCCTTTTTCACTCGAGGGCTTCTTCGAGCAAGATTTTGATAGGATCTCCTGCCCCCTCATCTTTCTTTTCATCCGCCATGAGAGGCTGTCAAGATTTGCGAGGCTGGTCTTGCAAAGGTTTGACCAGTTCAAGCCCTAACTCCTTATATCCCAACCTTGTTAGGGACATGCAAAGAAAAATAGAGAAGAAAAGCATACCTCTTTGATACCACGGATCCAGATTTAAACAAGAACGCAACAAATTATAGAGATAACCATAAACACGAAAATGTAGTGGAAATACTACTTCATTTCATTAATGTAAAGTACTGAAATATGCTTACAAATAGGAATGGAAATAAACCAGCTAGGGCGATGGTAGCTTATCTCTGAGAAGAGGTGTGGCAGCTACATGCCTCTGAACTGTCTTACAATGAGGCTCAAGGCCCTTTTTATTATTGAACAATAAGAGAAAACCCTAAACAACCAAAACCCTAACCCGAGGAGATGTAACACCAAGAGTTTGTGGGCCCCATTGGGGTGAGTTAGACAGCCAACTTCCTGGGGTCATGAATTGGTCATATTATCTCTGTTTGGCGTGCATGATAGCCTGTTGGAAAGATCTCTCCAAGGACTACGATGAAAAAGACAATTTTGGACAAAAAATCGCTGGCAGTAGATTTCGCAAAAAAAATGTCGTTTAGGGCCTCAAAACAACTCCAGAAGGTTAGGACCCAAAAAAATACTAAAAATACTAAACTATGCTATAATTAAGGAAACTGAAAAACTGAAAGAAGCACTGGTGGGGATCCAAGTGGAATTAGCGAGTGGCCAACAATATCCACCTTGATCACACGCAGTAGAAATAGATCATAGAGGAATTATTAATGTGGTGCATGTCTATTATAGAGCAAGGTTTCTTGGGAGAGGAAGTAGAAGTGGAAAGTGAGAGTAGAAGTAGGATGCGAGAGTGGAAGAAGGAGCAAGGAGTGACATTTTCAAAAGCTCCCAGGTTGGGAGCGATTTTGGGAGTGAATTTTATGTAATATATATTTTTATTTATTTTGATGCATAGATGTCAACAAAATCATGTAGAATGTTTAATTTGTGATAAAAAAATGTAAAATCATGGATTAAAACATATAACATCGTTCATTTAGTAGTTATAATCTTTAGCAACCACAAGGCCACAAATTACATGGTAGTTCATTGCCCACTAGGGTTTGGTACAATCATGGGTTCCTTAATGATGTAGGGGGTACACGTAGGGGTCGTAGGAACCACTTTGATGGCCATGACAATAAGGGGTAGAGCACATGTTTGGCTTTCACCCCCATGCTAAATTTTTTTCCCTAGCCATATTTTCATTTTATGGTACATTTCATGTAATAAGTGTACAACTTATGCTTTTGATTTTATTTTTAGTTGCATCAACCTTTGAGGAATTATTACAGGCCCAACCCAAAGTGTGGACAAGCGAAGGGGGAGGCTAACTCTTTATGGACCCAGTGGAAAAATGTGGACCAGGATGATAAATACGTGAAAAGGGGTTATAATGAGTGGAGGGGAGTGATATATATGGTTTTGGGAAGTAGTACCACACAACCATAATCGAGGTTTCCCATGTAGTGCTACTCCTAAAGCTCGTATCCAATAAAGGAGATCCCCTAAGACTAGGATACAAGACTAACCACTAAATTGGGATAAGGGAATAAGGGTATAGACCAATCCCATTGTTTCCACTTAATCCCCCCACTAATATGTTGAAATTTGCAACAAGAAATATTGAAAAGTAAATTGTCATTCCACATCACATGACAACTTGTATGAGTTAACTAAAGTCAGGAAGACTTAGTTAGCGCAGTCAATTAGAGTTGAGGGTCAAACTAGAGGCATGTAGAGTTTTCCCTAAGTTTTAGAGGGTCCAGTTGCAGTTTATTTTTAGTTGTAATTATTTGAGTTAAAATCAGTTTAACTAGTTCTAACTGATGGAGGAACTAGTGAGAGGTCTATTGAATTAAATTAGTTTTAATTCACATGCAGTGATCAATGAGATAACTGAAAATTCACTATAAATAGTTGTTTCATGTCAGTTCTAAGGAAGACCAAGTTGAGATTGGAGTTAAAGGGAATTGTACTATCCCTTGTATAGTCATAAAATTGTACAGGTGGTGCATGCAATGAGAAGAAGGCCTTTAAAATGAGGAATGAAGGCAAATGTTAATCATTGCTTTTGTGAGCATGATTTGGTGAGACCAAGCAATAGGAAGCACAATTTTTTGCATGGATCTTGTAAATGAAAGGAAGTAGGGACTTGGTAAGTAGCAAATTTGGCTAAGTATTGTGTTGAGCTAGTTTGTGAAGCAGTGAGATAGATTTTACTTGTCAAGAGATTGTTTGGGTTGAACAAGAATTGTATTTTCTTCTCAAATTTTCTAGTTAATTCAATATAGATAGTCGAGGTTTTGATTAGTTTATTTCCCCATAAAAAAATATTTTGTTATGTGTGATTAAAATTCTTCCTTTTCTCCTTAGTGTTTTCATTGATCAATTTTTGTTTCCATTAATGAGTAGAGTAGATTCAAGTCTTTTGTTCTAGAATATTACATAAATAGTTTGAATCTATAAGTAAAAATTTACACGGTATCAAATTTGAATTCACTTTAGAAGAGGGGAATATGATTTTGTGGTTGTAGGAGAATTCAAATTTGCAATTCCATACTTCAGAGTCAGCAGGATGTCGTTCTATGGATTGAGACTTGAGTATGCCCTGGAGGGAAGCTCAAATTACATAGCTTGGAAAGACATGATGGAGGCAGTGTTGGAAGACAATGAGTTGAATGAATTAATAGATCATGATATCTTGAAGCATCCAACATCTGACACTAAAGATCTAGATGAATGGAGAAAGTCTCAGGTAAAGGCGAGAAGTATTATCCTAGAAGGACTTTGAGATCATATTGTCTTGAATCTCCACACTAAGAAAACTGCATTTGCATTGTGGAAGGAATTAACAGACTTGTTTCAAAACAGAAGTGACCACAGGAAGTTGGAACTGAAGGACAAACTCAGAAAAATCAAGATGGAGAAGGGCAACTCAATTCCGAAGTACTTGACCAAGTTCACCCAATGTCAAGATGAGCTTGGAAGTGTCAAGGTTACTATTGAATAAGGCAATATGATGAGCATAACACTTATAGGACATCCCAAGAGTTGGCACAACTACTAGAATTCATTTAATGGGAGGGAGAAGCTACCAAATTGGGAGCGATTATGGTCTAACCTGATACAAGAAGAGATTCGGCGGGACACTAGAGATGCGACCTCATCCAATGAAGTGGAATAGGACTTTGCATTAGTCATCAAAGAAAATAAACCAAGGGAAAGAAGCCCCAAGGAGAGGAGGGCAGCAAGAAGAAGGAATTGTCAAATATCAATTGTTTTCACTGTCACAAGTTTGGGCACTGTGCCATGAAATTCCCATAGAAGAAATTAAGTAAGAAGGAGCCTGCATTAGATGCAGCAGGTGAAGCTCTAGATTCAGAATTTGAACTTGATTTCACTCTCAATACATGCATGGGAAGCTCTGTAATGGGAAGCGTGTGGTATCTTGATAGTGGTGCCTCGTTCCATATGACAGGGAATAGGGAATTTTTCAGTCGCTTGGAGGAGAAAAACCTCAAGTAGAACATAGAGTTTGGAGATGATAGGAGGTATAGTGCGATCAGCATTGGTACTATTACTTTTTAGAGGAAGTCTAGCTCCCTTCTTAGAGTGACAAATGTGATGTATGTTCCAGGACTAAAGAAGAATCTTGTTTCCATCGCGGTATTGGAAGATCATGGCTATGATGTGATTTTTAGAAAAGGAAAGGTTTTATTTAGACACATCATCATGGGACAAGTGAAACAGATTGGTGTGCGAGTCAAGAACCTGTATACACTTGAGGTACAAGATGCATGCAAATCTTTGAGGACCAAGGAAAAGGTTAGAGACTTGGTGGTTGAGAGGGAGCATGAATTACCTCTCAACATGCAACCTCAAAAAGTTGTGGAGTAGCCATAGTTAGAGAAGTAGAGAGGAGACTGAGTGGAGGCATCCACTCAAGAAGAGACCTCAAATAGGGAGAAATTTCAAGCCAAGTGGGCAGAGGAAGAAAATGCAGCCATACCTCCATGTGAGAGGTGGGGCCATGTGAAGTAATAGTCCTGAGAGTTCATAACTTTGGGTAGGGTCCATTGAGATTTTTTGTCTCATGGGTCATTACCTTGCTACGGGACCCCATAGTACATAGTAGCAGGATGGATCAGTGGCGGTTGATGCAATTAGATGTCAGAGTGACAAATGTAGATACTAACATTAGTCAAATATTAGGGAGAGTGGAACAAAGTTGGAAATAGTGCAGATGGCATAGTGCATATTCAACAACAGCATAGAGTTTTCAGTAGATAGTGCATTATCTAGTAGCAGCCAGAGATATTGATTCAGTTTGGATGATTTCTCAGTTAAAAATTTGCAATAGCAACAACACAAGAGAGAAGTGTTGTGTGCAGAACTTTCCAAAGGTATCGGATCAAGATAGAGTTGAATTCCTTTCTTGTTGAGAGGACGTATTGAAATTTGCAACAAGAAATATTGAAAATGGCAATAAGAAGAGGCTTCTAATTTAATTTTCCCTTAATTAAATTAGAACTAAATTGTAAGTCCACATCACATGACAACTTATACGAGTTAAGTAAATCGGGAAGACTTAATTAGCTCATTCAATTCGAGTTCAGGGTCAAAATAGATGCATGTAGAGTTCTCCCTAAGTTTTAGGGGGTCTAGTTGTAGTTTATTTGGAGTTGTAATTATTCAACTTAATTATTTTAGTTAAACTCAAATTAACTAGTTCTAACTAATGGAGGAACTAGTGAGAGGTCTAGTGAAATAAATTAGGTTTAATTCACATGAAGTGATCAATCAGATAACTAATAATTCACTATAAAGAGTTGTTACATGTCAGTTTTAGGGAAGACCAAGTTGAGATTGGATTTAAAGAGAAGTGTACTATCAGTTGCATAATCATCAAATTGTACAGGTGGTGCATGTAGTGAGAAGAAGGCATTTAAAAGGAGGAATGAAGGCACAAGCTTAATCATTTTTTTGGTGATCTTGATTTGTTGAGACCAAGCAATATGAAGCATAATTTTCTGCATGAAGCTTGTGAGTGCAAGGAAGTAGAGGCTTGGCAGGCAACAAATTTTGCTAAGTATTGGCTTGAGTTTGTTTGTGAGGCAATGAGATAGAATGTACTTGTGCAGATATTGTTCAGGTTGAACATGCATTGTATTTTATTCTCAAATCTTCTGGTTAATGGAATATAGATAATCAGGGTTTTCATAAGTTTCTTTCTCCAAAAATAATATTGTGTTATGTGCGATTTAAATTCTTCCTTTTCTGCTTAGTGTTTTCATCGATCAATTTTTGTATTTGTTGATGAGTAGAGTATATTATATTCTTTTGTTCAAGCATATTACATAAGTAGTTTGAATCTACAAGTAAAAATCAACATAATACATGTCCAAATGTGTCCAAGAAAGCACACAAAAAAACCCAATTACATAATTAAAATCCATATCTTCAAGGTTGGAAGCTTCGCCCATCTTCAAACATACGATCATAATAGATGGGCAACAACACATAACGGTTGGCTCAAGTGGCGAGGAATTGTGATGCAAGGTTACCCCTGCACATACCCACAATATGCATAAACATGCATAAACACAATTGTCCCAAGTATTTCACTCACAAAGGAGTCAAATCTTCATAATATCAATGGTTAGGGTCCTTATCATTGATTCCTTTGTATCAGAACTCAATCACCCCACCAAAACCTCTTATCAGGACTTAAACTAATCCTTAATCCTTCAATGATCTAAATCCTTCTATTAGGGATTAAAACCCTCCTATCGGGACTCATTCACTCCCTAAAACCTTAGTTTAAGCTCTTAGGCCACATATATAACCTTCCCCATTCAAACATTGGTTATATATGTATTTAAATCACAAAAAACTTAATTTGGCGCTATTCCCTTATAAAACCATTACAAAGGAAAATGCTCCCAAACATACCTTTTTCCGCCCTTCCATATGGCTTATGCACAGATTCCAAGGTTGTGCCTCTATCGCAATCAACTATTGGCACTTTCGTAGGTCACATTACACAATACATGGAATTACATTGAAATCCCACTCCAAACACATATAGTGGATTTCAAACCTTATAGACCTGCCACTATAAAGTCATCAGGTTCGCTCCTCGTTCCGATCGCCCTGACCTTCGACTCAATCTCTGTCATCCATTTCATTCGACAATCCAATAGTTATCGACGCATTGCTAATCATCTTATCGGTGCTCCATCTCACTATCCCTTGATTGCATCGATAATACGATTAGCGATTAGATCTGGACCATCGATCCGAATCTTGATCTGATGATCCAAATTCTATCGCACCGTCACAATCGCTCTCCTCTATAGTGAGATCCCTTCCACTTCAAACCGCCGATCTGATCAATCCTTACAGACCTAATATGGATTAGAGCACTCTCTATAATATTTCAAGTCCGAAACTCAATTCTGACTATGTTTTGCACCGTTTCTTAGTGTAAATTGGGTTTTACACTTGCGGAGATTAATCTTTGTGAATAATTCCACCAATGTGATATTTCGCCTCACTCCTTAGTGAAATTATCTCGACCATTGATATTCTAGATCAAATAGCTCCTATGCATTCCTCTTCACTTTTATATTCTTCCACTTAACTTAAATTTATGCAATTTCATCGGATTTCTATGGTTTCCGAGTTTCTTCAGGGTTTCTACCTCTCTACTCTCTCGCTTCCTCTAAACTTAACTCATCAAATTCTCACTTCGCCCTTCCTCTAGAGCTTCAATCTACTTCCTTAATTGGATTCAGTGGCCCATCTATGATTCCTCTCAATCATTCTGCTGCGCTATGCATTCTTCATAATTATGCCTGCAACCCTGTACAGAACCTACGAATTCACGCATAAAACAATCATTTCATACCTATTCCACACACATACACAGTACCGAAATAACTTATTTTATATATAAATATGAACAATTGATACATGTCAAGATCTCCTTATTCCACACACATACACAGTACCGAAATAACTTATTGTATATATAAATATGAACAATTGATACATGTCAAGATCTCTCTGTCTCTCATGGGCCTGATCTTCAATATCAGTGGCCTCTCCCTGAGCTTTTCCCATAGGCTTACATTTATGCCAGACAGTTCTACTGAACTGATCCTGGTTTGACTCCTAGATCTATTGAACCGACTCATAGATGTACTCTATCCTCTATTTCCACTTCTAACTCATTAAATTCATAAAATCTCTCTCTTGTTTCTCAAATCATGAACTACTTTCAAAGTTGGATTTGACTTCTAACTCTTTGTCATTACTAGCCACTCATGGCCTCCTTATTTGAGAGAATTTACAATATATCTCACACATCGAGTTTGATTCCTATTCTAATCACTCAAAGCCTAATATTACATCAATTTATCACTTAGGAAACTACTTCTCTAAAGATACATGACCCCCTATGTCTACTTAATTACAATGATTTTCCTTGGGCTGAATGCTCCTGCATCAGACTCCCAAAGTAGAAAATATCCATGATCTCGTGATCATGTGTCTTTGATCTTGGTCTTCCTGGATCCCATACTTTGTTTTGTAACTTCCCAAATTCCTTGTTCCTTTACTGTTGTTTCACTTATGTTGTCTTCTTCTCTATGTTCTTCTTCTTGTCAATCAGGTTCAAACTTTGTTTGATCATGCTTCCTTCTACTACCATTTCCCTCCATTTGGATTGCTTCATCATCAGTTGCCACAACTCTTCAATCTTTGTTTCCAATACATCCTTGGACTTGTCCATATTTTGCTTCTTACTTTTGCCTCCTTCTTTTTGTTTCAAGTTGTTGTTGTTGTCCACTAATTCTTTAAAATTATATTGGTTACTTTCTCTTTGTAGCTGTTGGTTTACTTTTTCTTCTACTTTTGCTTTTTCTCCAACTTTTTCTTTGCTTAATCCAACTTTTTTTTGAATCCTTTACTGACTTCTATGCTAACTGCCTCCCTTTCATCCTTGCCCTCTTTCATGATTACTTTTGTCTACACTGAATCATGACTGCCCAGCACTCTATCCAACAATTTAACTTCTCTATTCCATGGATTGAATTCTTCCACTGAGTCTTCTTCTTTCACCTTTATTTGGCTGTTCACTTGTGTCAAATCTCCTCCACCAATTGCAACAAAACCTGCACTGACAAAACACTTGTTAAAATAAAAAACACAAGGCTTCTATGCCTTATCTTCCTTTGGCAACAATTCAGCTCACTGCACTGTTTCTTTCTCCTCTGTCAGCACATCAGTATGCTACTTTGAACTCTCAAAAGAATTCATGAGACTATCCATTAGTCTCTCTTCCACACCATCTGTTGTAATGGTGTCTTTCTACCCTTTTCCACTGTAGTGAACTCCTTCCTTTGCAGTGTCAATCTGTTGAACTCTCACTATCAACTCCTTTTTCTTATGACTGTCATTCATGAAAATTATTTTGTCTTACCTTTTCAACAATCTATCTTGAACATCTATCCTTTGTTTTTCCAACTCCCTTCTTTGAAAATCTAATTTTCTATATAACTCAATAATTTCAATTGGAGTAGATTTTGGAAATTTCAGACAATTCTTCATACCTTCCTTCGACAATTCATCAGATGTCCTTTCTCCCTTTAATAAGGCTTTTGCATTGACTTCTTCCTTCTTAAACGGTCGACAGAAAACAAGCCAAGACAAGAGACACAAGATGTGGCGGCTAGCTAGGGACAAACCCCACAATGTGTGGGAAACCCTTTGATCAAATATTATTTTATATTCAATTATTTAGCAGAGATAAATAGTACAATAAATCTAATTTATATCAATAGTAACAAACCCTAGATCAGCAACATCAACATTAGCAACTTCATCATCAAACTAGGGCAAACGATATCTCACAAACTGACCGTCAAATCAGCATGATTCCACCACCAAAAGTTGCGGCTTCAAGAGGAGGTTCAAATGAACCTACAGTGTAGTTCAAATGAAGAGATCTTCTAGTCCACGTAGTTCAATCTTTACTTTTGCAATTGCAGCTTCAGTTTCGACAGCTTCCAGCTTCAAACTAGGGAAGTCAATATCTTGCAAACCGTCCGTCGGATTGACTTGATTCAACCACCAAAAGTTGCGGATTTTAGAGGAGGTTCAGATGAACCTATGGCTCAATTCAGATGAGGAGGTATTCTCGTCCACACAGGTAAATATTTACTTCTGCAGTTGCAACTTCAGTTTCAGTAGCTTCCGGCTTCACATGTGTGAGAGAGAGACCCTTTTCTGCGCAGTAGAGAAGAGACTCTTTTCTGCGCAGTGGAGAGAGATATGTGATGAGATGAGTAGGTCCAAATGAGGAAAATTCATCCTGTATTTATACACAACGTTGGTGTTTGAATAGATGCGACTGTTGGGCTTCTGAGCCTACATGAGTTGTAGGTCGGCCTGATAATAATTCTATAATCAAAATAAATTCATATCTCCATGAATACTTATTGGAATCCGATGATCTTTATATCAATCCTACACCTCTCGACAAGAGGAATCTAATAAAAATATTATTAGACATGAATAAGATGACCGACATGAATATTTTTCCCTAGTTTTCAATTTTAACACTCCCTCTCAACTAGGGAGAACTTCATCTGCAATCTACCTATCGGTCATTACTATTCATCCATCAAATGCACTGCCCTATACAGCCTGACCCTTGCCCTACTCTACTCTATTCTGCCTGTTCTACTTTGTCTTGTTCTGCCCTATACTGATCTGTACTGTTTTGCTCTGTTCTGCTCTACTCTTGCATTGTTCTGTTTTGCTCTACTTTTGTCCGAATTATGAAGAAGAAGAAATAATCGAGGATGTATCCTACTGACTCAAAGTCAGTCTCAGAGTATGTACCACTAGTCCCGTACCAGTCTCAACCAACCCGAAGTTAGCATCATAGTGAGTACAACTCTGTTAGTCTCATACCAATATCATCCTCCACTGATTCAAGGTCAGTCTCGGAGTGCATACCACTGGTCCCAGACCAGTCTCAACTGACCCAAAGTTAGCTTCATAGTAGGTACAAACCACTGGTCCTAGACTAGTATCGCAGTCTCAGAGAGTGTACCATTGGTCCTAGAACAACGACCTGGAGTCAGCATCATAGTATGTACCACTCTCACTGGTCCCAGAGCAGTACTGCACTGCCACGAAGTCAATCTCAGAGTATGTGCCACTGGTCCCAGACCAGTCTCAACCGACCCAAAGTTAGCGTCATAGTATGGTACAACTCCTACCACTGGTCCTAGACTAGTATCGTAGTCTTAGAGAGTGTACCACTGGTCCCAGACCAGTCTCAACTCACCCAAAGTCAACGTCAAAGTATGTACCACTCTCACTGGTCCTAGACCAGTACTGCACTGACATGAAGTCAGTCTCAAAGTATGTACCACTAGTCCTAGACCAATCTCAACCGACCCGAAGTCAGCGTCATAGTATGGTACAACTCCTACCATTGGTCCCAAACTAGTATCATTGATTCCAAATCAATGGAGGTCATCCTAGCGTAGGGAGTATGGTAGATACAACGATGCATCCATCGGCACTTCTATGGTCCCTAACTTCATTTCCCTGCTCATTGATCAGATGAGAGGTACTTCCCATGAATCCCAGACTGCATGGGTAGGATGCCTCGACAGGAGAACTAATCAATCCTATCCTCACAGGAGAACAGATCAATCCTGCTACAATTGCCATGGAGAAAACATCAATCCAGGCTGCCATGGAGAACACGTCAATCCAGGCCTCACAGAAGAACACATTAATCCTACTACAATTTCCATGGAGAACACATCAATCCAGGCCTCACAGGAGAACACACCAATCCTACTACAATCGCCATGGAGGACACATCAATCCAGGCCTCACAGGAGAACTAATCATCCTACTACACAGGAGAGTGACTCATCATATTCCAAAAGAAAGCGAATCATCTTGTCCCACAAGAGAGTGAATCATCTTGTTCCAGTGTGCACCACCAGGGGAGGGTGAGTCACCCTGTGGTCATATGTTGCTCTAGTAAGAACCGCAAGCCCTCAGAGCTCCCAGAGCTCAATGTATGCAACATGCAGGACCCTTGTACAAGGGTTTCTTGATGACTCCAAGTCATTTGGGAAAATCATAGATTAGATCTTTCCTCGGGGCTTTGACAAAGTGTATCGACCTGTACATCATCCGAATGCAATGGAGCCTCCTTGCTCATCGACTTACCATATCCCAGATGATGTTTATCTGCTAGAGCAATCGACGAATATGGGATTCCTCAATAATCGAATCCCACCTCTGGTTGTTACAGAGAATCATAGTGGTATGTGTTCAAACAGCTCATTGAAGAGCTTCCCAAACCAGGCAGCTTCATATGAGATCATACTTGTAGATATGTATCTGGTCTCGGTGGTGCTTATGGCAACCAACTTCTGCTTCCTGCTCATCCATTATATCGAAGCAGAATTCAAGGAGAAACAACACTAAAAAGTGCTCCAGTGATCCTCCACACTACCTGCCTAATCAGCATTCGAATAATCATGTAGTTTCATATTTCCAGCGGTGTATCTCAATCCATTAGTAATTGTTCCACAAAGATATCTTAGAAGATTCTTGGCATCAATCTAGTGAGGCTCAACCAAATCTGAGCTCACAATGCTAACTGCAAAACATATGTTCGTATGGAGGTTCACTAAGAACATCAATGCGAATGAGTTTATGAAACTCAAAGGCATTTCCCAAATTTGGTCCGACATCACTACCATATAACTTCTAAAAGTTAAGATCCTTGAGGTAGTCACAGGCTTGCAATCCATCATACCGAATATTTTCAATATCTTTACCACATATTTTCCTTGAGATAGGAAAATTTCCCTTGGCTTCTGCAATACTTCAAGTCCTTGGTCCTTCATTTCAAATTCAAAATCCTACTCCCTCTTACATTTGCAAATGAGATGGTCTGCACCTGTTAGAAAGAGGTCATCCACATACAACACCAGTATGAGAGGCTTGTCATCTTCAACCTTAAAGTAAAGGTTAGGATCGGCTTCACTCCTAATGAATCCCAACTTCATCAAGTAGCTATCGATCTTCTCATATCATGCTCAGGGTGCTTGCTTCAGCCCATAGAAAGCCTTCTTCAACCTGCATATATGATATTTTCGATCATAAATCTCAAATTCTTCGGGTTTCTCCACATAGACCTCTTCTTTGATCGAACTGTGCAAGAACACGGTCTTGACATCCATCTGATGTAGGTTCCATCCTAGTGAAGCCACAAGGGCTATGATCAAATGGATGGTCATATATCTGGAAATAGGTGCAAATATCATAGTCTATACCTTCCTTCTGGGATAAACCACGAGCAACACAAAATGAGCCTTACACTTTTCCATACTTCCATCTGCTGCATGCTTTATCTTGTAAATCCATTTTGAAGTAACAATTGTCTTGTCTGGGGTCTAGGAACTACTTCCCAAACATCATTATCCATAATAGAATCATATTCTATGGTCATAGCATCCTTCCATACTTAATACTTGATGACATCTGAGAATGATGAAGGCTCATTTTGTATGATCGTGCTCATGATGGTCAGGTATCTGCGATACCTGTTAGGTTTCTTACTTTGACGGAAGGTTCCCTAGGGTGCATCATGTCCTTCAGCATCATTAAGTATCCCCCTAAGCCATGAAGGCCACTTCCTAGAAGAGGAAGGCTCATGTGGATGAGGATCAATCGGATCCATGGGTTCTTCTACATCAGGGGTTGATTCATCATCCTTTTCTTTCGGTTCCCTGGTGTTGGCTTCTTGAGAGCTCGTCAAAGTCGGAAGACTGTCCACCTTGCTGAGAGCCATATCTTCGTCAAAGCTGACATCATGACTAATCACGACTTCCCTTTGACCGGCGGTGAACATTTCTTCAAGAGCCTTGGAACCCAATGCTTGATGAGGGCATCGATTTTGTACATATATGGCGGTGTTTGTAGTTTCAGCCCATAGAAACTTCGCAAGTCTTTGATCATGTAGCATGGCCCAGATAGCTTCCAAAATCATGTGGTTCTTCCTTCCCGCCACACCATTCTACTCAGGAGTATGTTGATGAAAATGATATTTTGGGGGTTGCCCAAAATCCCAAATTCTTTAAAAAAAATCTTGATCCTTCCCTTCAACACATTACAAGCATGCAATATAGGATTAAAATCTCACAACCACAAGGTAATACAATAGATAGCAATATATAATTAACACAGAACATGAACACATATTTGTATATTTACGGAACAGTTACAAAATTAAGGCATTTCAGCCTTAAAACAAGCTCTAGCTCAACTACATCTTGCCACTCACAAAATTCCTCACAAAACAGATATTCCTACACCCCTATGGTATTACAATTATATAAGAATTTTAGGAAGGATCTCTCCTTATTTTCTCCACAAAAGCTTCATACATGCATGCTTTAAATTTGCCTTATCCTTTTTAAATCTGTTTTTCTGCTTTAAATCACCCTTTTCTTTTGTTCTGATCCTCTCGTCCAGTTTGCTTGCTTTGTTGCTCGGTGCTCCCGCATCAGACTCCCGAGGCACAAAAATTTATGACCTCCTGGTCATATGCTTCTCGTCTTCGTAATATCTTCAACTTGTGCGCTGCAATCAACCTCTGCAACAGCAAGTCCTCCTTGCTGCCTCTTACCTCACCAAGCTCTCCTCTCGACTTGGTCTTTTGGTAACCGCTCTAGGCTATTGCAATCTTCTCACCTTCCTCTACTGCTACCTCCTTCCGCAGAATCTTACTGCTCTGATACCACCTGATGAAAATGAGATTTTGGGGGTTGCCCAAAATCCCAAATTCCTTAAAAAAAATCTTGATCCTTCCCTTCAACACATTACAAGCATGCAATATAGGATTAAAATCTCACAACCACAAGGTAATACAATAGATAGCAATATATAATTAACACAGAACATGAACACATATTTGTATATTTACGGAACAGTTACAAAATTAAGGCATTTCAGCCTTAAAACAAGCTCTAGCTCAACTACATCTTGCCACTCACAAAATTCCTCACAAAACAGATATTCCTACACCCCTATGGTATTACAATTATATAAGAATTTTAGGAAGGATCTCTCCTTATTTTCTCCACAAAAGCTTCATACATGCATGCTTTAAATTTGCCTTATCCTTTTTAAATCTGTTTTTCTGCTTTAAATCACCCTTTTCTTTTGTTCTGATCCTCTCGTCCAGTTTGCTTGCTTTGTTGCTCGGTGCTCCCGGATCATATGTGGTGTAGTAGTCTCCCTGTTAATGCCAACCTCAGGTATGACTGAGTGAACCAACTATAATATATCAGAGGTCTTGCTTTGGCTTGAGGGGAATGGTCCCATTTTGAGCTTTCCTTCGGCACAGCCTGGACATATACCTTCCTTCTCTACTTGGAATTCGGGCATCCCTGTCACCATTTGTCTTACACCAAGTATATCTTTATAATGAAGGGGGGCAAACCTCTGATGCCAAAGTTCGGACTGGAGATGTGTCATAAGACGTGACACCTAGCGGACTTCCATCAACCTGATATAATGAATCAACACTAAACCTGAGAGTAAAGGCATCTTTAACATTATTTTTCCGTATACGTACCTTGCCATCGTTGAAGGTTACCTTGTAGCCTTTGTCTTCCATTGTCGAGATGGACACTAGGTTCTTTCTGAGGTCAGGTGCATTTAACGCATCCTGGAATTTCTAGCCTTCTTGAATGGTTGTCCTTTTCCTTGATTCCTAACTCTCCTCTTACCTTTGCTATTGAATTTTTCATTCCTTTGATTGCCATCAGATGGATTTTGATCATCGTCCCGATGTGAGTCCTTTCTATCAGGGCACTCCCTTGCATAGTGACCTACTTTATCGTAGATGTAACATCATCATTTTCTTCCAGCCTTAGGTCTAGCCTTTCCTTTTAATTTAGTCCCGAAATTATTTCTTTTCTTAGCATGAGAAGAAAAGGCAGCAGGAGGACCTTTAGGCATGGGCATTTCTTACTCTTCTTCCCTTGTTTCTTCTTGAATGCATCTAGCCATTAATTCCTGGAAACCAGGAATTACATTATAGTTCAGAAGAGTAGTCCTAAACACGTACCATTCGGATGGTAATCCTCCAAGAGTCGTGAGTGCCATTTCCCTGTCAGTAATAACCTCCCCAATAGATAGGATTTCGTTCTTGATCTCGGTTATTATTAAGAAGTATGCTTTCATACTCTCATCTTTACCCTTCTTGATTTCCCTCAGTTTATTTCTAAGAAACAAAACTTGATTTGCATCATTAACTTTAAATAAACTCACCAGTCTATCATAGATTTCCTTGGAGGTGTCCAGTTCATATATGTAGGCCACCAAGTGCTTGTCAATAGAGTCCCGGATGATCATCTATTTTGACTTCTATGGTTTTCCATTTGTTCCATGCAGGAGCAAATGCATTTGATGGAGGCCCAACAATATTGCCTCTTACATGGTCCAGCACTCCTGGATCTTCTAGGCTTAGATTGGTAAATATCTTCCATCCGTTATAGTCATCTTTCTTACGAAGCTTGCCTTCGGCAGAGTGTTGAGGACCCCATAGTTCTTTTAGGATATCCTCGCCAATCTTCTCTTCGGTGATTTCTCTTGCTCTTGTTCGGGCTTTGTCTTCACCTCAGCTCTGATACCATGTTAAGTTATGGTATGTTCTATGCTTAACAGTTTACTTCCTTTTCTTATCATATTCCACATATTAGCAATCACATGTACATAAAGTAAAGTGCAGATAGAACATTAAACGATCGACAGAAAACAAGCCAAGACAAGAGACACAAGATGTGGTGGCTAGCCAGGGACAAACCCCACAATGTGTGGGGAAACCCTTTGATCAAATCTTCTTTTATCTTCAATAATTTAGAAGAGATAAATAGTACAATAAATCTTATTTATATCAACAGTAGCAAACCCTAGATTAGTAGCATCAACATTAGTGGCTTCATCATCAAACTAGGGTAGACGATATCTCACAAACCGACCATCGGATCGGCATGATTCCACCACCAAAATTTGCGGCTTCCAGAGGAGATTTAGATGAACCTACAGCATAGTTCAAATGAAGATATCTTCTAGTCCACGTAGGTCAATCTTTACTTCTGTAGTTGCAGCTTCAGTTTTGGCAGCTTCTGGCTTCAAACTAGGGCAGTCGATATCTTGCAAACCATCCGTCGGATTGACTTGATTCCACCACCAAAAGTTGTAGCTTTCAAAGGAGGTTCAAATGAACCTATAGCACAGTTCAAATGAGGAGATATTCTAGTCCACGCAGGTCAATCTTTACTTCTACAATTGCAGCTTCAATTTCAGCGACTTCCGGCTTCACATGTGTGAGAGAGAGACCCTTTTCTGCGCAGTAGAGAAGAGACTCTTTTCTGTGCAGTAGAGAGAGAGAGAGATGTGATGAGATGAGTGAGTCCAAATAAGGAAAATTCATCCTGTATTTATAACCAACGTTGGTGTTGAATAGATGCGACTGTTGGGCTTTTGAGCCTACATGAGTTGTAGGTCAGCTTGATAATAATTCCATAATCAAAATAAATTCATATCTCCATGAATACTTATCGGAATCGGATGATGTTTATATCAATCCTACACCTCTCAATGGGAGGAATATAATAAAAATATTATCAGCCATGAATAAGATGACCCAGATGAATTTTTTCCCTGGTTGCCAATTTTAACACTCCTCTTCAATCTCCTCAAGCCCTTCACTTGGTTGCTTGATATCTTTCTCCAACTACATACGAGACCTATCTATCTCATCTTCTTCAAAACAAAATTTAGATTCTACTTGTCTTCTTTCTCCTTTATGACAATATCAGCAAATTGTCCTTCTTTACATGTTTCACCTGCAAACATACACAGTTTGTTAGTTGTAAAGCCATGTGACCCTTTGGCCTCACTTGAAGTTTCAGTCTTCAAGTCTTCATCTTCACCACTTCACTTGATTTTGTTGTAGCCTTCTCTGCAATTTATGCCGTTCCACTGGCTTCTTCCTAGACCCAACCTAGTCTCTGGCTTTCTTCTAGTATCCTCCTTAATGCATCGAGTTTTTCTTTTATCTCTGCAACCTCTTTGTCAATTTCTTCTTGACTCGTCTTCTTTCCATTTTCCTTAGTATCCTCTTTCTTCATCTTTCTTTTGATGTGGCTTCTCTCTAAACCTCTACTATGACTATAAGTAGCCATCTTCTTATCTTCTTTCTTCATGAGCTCCTCACTCATCTGTAACAAGCCTTTGCAACAAAAATTCCTCCTTGTTGCAACTTACCTCACCAAGCTTTCCTCAGTACTTGGTCTTTTGGCAAGCCCTTGGTTCTCTGTCTGGAACCTCCTCTTGAGTAACACCTTTGCTCCTTCTAGGCTTCTGCAATCTCTCACTTCCTCTTGAGAACACTTCAATTGTCCTCTCCATCCAATCTCTTGTTGGATTCTTCAGGTTCAACACCACTTCTCCATCAGAGTGTTTCCTTACTTTGTCTTCAAGAACACATTTGGTTCTCCTCTCACAGCGTCGCTTGTTGTCATTAATGTAAAACACACATTCTCAATTTAAAACATAACATATTACCTCACCTTCAAGATCTCAGCATGATCTTGTTTCACCATTCCACCTATACTTTGAATGGATATCCTTTGTCTCTTGCATCTACAAATTCTGCTACACATTACCTTTGTGTGCCTTCTTATATCAAATTAGAATTTCATCCTTTCACTTGCCTGCATAAACACCTTAACACATATTATGTTCTCAATTCTTTCTCTTAGAACTTCTTTGTTCTATTTTAACCAATTGTTTCAAATTCAATTCTGCTCTAATTACAAATCTGCTCTAATACCACTAATGATGCAAGGTTACCCCTGCACATACTCACAGTATGCATAAACATGAATAAACACAACTATCCCAGGTATTTGACTCACAAAGGAATCAAATATTCATAATATCAATGGTTAAGGCTCTTATCATTGGTTCCTTTGTATCAAAACTCAATCACCCCTCCAAAACCTCCTATCGGGACTTAAACTAATCCTCAAGCCTTCATTGATCTAAATCCTCTATCGGGGATTAAAACCCTCCTATCGGGACTCATTCGCTCCCAAAAACCTTAATTTAAGCTCTTAGGCCACATATATAACCTTCCCCCTTCAAACATTGGTTATATATGTATTTAAGTCACAAAAACCTTCATTCGGCGCTATTTCCTTATAAAACCATTTACAAAGGAAAACACTCCTAAACATACCTTTTTCCACCCTTTCGTATAGCTTCTGTACAGATTTTGAGGTTGTACCTCTATCGCAATCGGCTATCAGCACTTCCGCAGGTCATATTACACAATACATGGAATTACGTTGAAATCGCGCTCCAAACACATATAGCAAATTTCAAACCTTATAGACCCGCCACCATAAATTTGTTGAGTTTTCTCCTCATTCTGATCACCCATACCTCTGACTCAATCTCCACTGTCCATTTCATTTTCCGATCCAACGGCTATCAGCACTCCATCGCACTGTCCCTTGACTGTGCTGATAATGCGATTAGCGATTAGATTTGGACCGTCAATTTGAATCTTGATCTAACCGCCCAGATTCTATTGCACCGTCACAATCTCTCTCCTTTATATCTAGATTTGTTCCACTTCAAACCACCAATCCAATCAGTCCTTACAGACCCGATATGGATTAGACCACTCTCTATAATATTTCAAGTCAGGAACTCAATTCTGAATATGTTTTCCATCGTTTCCTAGTGCAAACTTGGTTTTACACTTGTGGGGCTTAATCTTTGTGAATAATTCCACCAATGCGATATTTCGCCTTGCTCCTTAGAAAAATAATCTAGACCATTGATCATCTAGATCAAATGGCTCCTTTTCATTCCTCTTCACTTTTATGTTCTTCCACTTAACTTAAATTTACACCATTTCTTCATATTTCTATGGTTTCCGAGTTCCTTCAAGGTTTTGGCCTCTTTACTCTCCCGCTTCCTCTGAACTTAACTCATCAAATTCTCAATTCTCCCTTCCTCTAGAGCTTCACTTTGCTTCCCTAATTGGATTCAATGACCCATCTATGATTCCTCTAAATCATTCTGCTCCTCTATGCATTCTTCAAAATTATGCTTGCAACCCTGTACAGAAACTACAAATTCACGCATAAAACAATCACTTCATACTTATTCCACACACATACAAAGTCCCGAAATAACTTATTGTATATATAAATATGAACAATTGATACATGTCGAGACTCTCTGTCTCTTATGGGCCTGATATTCAATATCAGTGGCCTCTCTCTGAGCTCTGTCCTTAGGCTTACATTTATGCCAAACAATTCTATTGAACCAATCCTGGTTTGACTCCTAGATCTATTGAACCAACTGCTAGATGTACTCTATCCTCTATGTCCACTTCTAACTCGTTAAATTCCTAAAATCTCTCTCTTGTTCCTCAAATCATGAACTAATTTAAGAGTTGGATTTGACTTCTAACTCTTTGTCATTACTAGCCACTCATGTCCTCCTTATTTGAGAGCATTTACAAGATATATCACACATCAAGTTTGATTCCTATTTTAATCACTCAAAGCCTAATATTACATCAATTTATCACTTAGGAAACTACTTCTCTAAAGATACATGACCCCCTATGTCTACTTAATTACAATGATTTTCCTTGGGTTGAATGCTCCTGCATCAAATTGTGGCACATTGAGCTATATGGTGGTTGCAAGGGGTTGATGGTTGTCAGTTGAAGTCAAATCTAGGAGGAAAAATTATCCTATGGGTGTCACCCACTGGTGGTGGGTAACATCTGGCTCCAACTGGGACATGAGCTCTCAATAGAGTGCACAAAGTATTGGTACAAGGAAGTCATGAGAACACCAACAATATTTTGGGATCATAGACCTCCTACCTACACATCAAATACTAAGCACACATGGAAACATGATTTTATGGTGTCCTTTGATCACCCGTGCTTTTGTTAGTCCTTAAAAAACTCAACATGAAATAAAATTGTAAATGCAATTTTAATATAACTATGTCTAATAAAGCATGATAATATAATATGATGTTAGTTTTAATGAAAAAATAAATATTCATTTCATCCTACTCTAACATGCATATAAAACAGTGTCCAGTGTCAAGGGGTAATGCAACTTATTTTGACCAGCTTTGGCCAAAGTTCGCCATCAAGTCTAGCAATGTAATAATATCCCTCGCAAACTTTATCATGAATTTTGACATGGAAAAGATTCTTATCAATCAACACAACATCCCTAATTTGAATTCCTTTTTAGGCTTCCTTTTCTTACTTCATTTTTTATTAGGTCTTTTGAGGATACGGACTTCTTCAGAGGGAAGGATATGGGATTGTTTCTCAGCCTCGATAATCTTATAATATGGAATATGTAAAGGATTTACCAAATGCATTGGGTATAGAGGCTTCCTATAGAGGATGAAATGGGCTCCATCGAGATTCAAGATAGTGGCATAGAATAGATCCATTTCAAGTTGACCTACCACAATAGCAACCCATTTCCTCAACAACAACATTCCACGCACATCTGGTATGTTGATGACCACAAAATCCATGAGTAATGATATGTCTGGTTTCATGGATAATGACACTTTAATATTCTTTATAAGGCCCTCAACTTCCATATACTTGGATTCAAAACCACACACATTCTTGTACTTGCAATTAATATTAAGATTGAGTTGCTTCATAACTCTCAATAGCATGATGTTTGCAGAACCCCCAAAATCCAGCACACAATTATGCAAGAGGAGATCATTGATGGCTGAGGTGAGAAAAAAATGGCTCATGACAAGGGTTAATATTGGAGAGGTGTGTATTTTTTAATGTTATTAGTGGATCCTCTTCCTCAAACCCAAATTTTTTCTTAACCTACCATCCTTGGGATGGGAGCTTAGCTAACTCCTTTATAGGAAATTTCATAGGTATCTACCCTATGGCAACTCCCACATCAATGTCGAGCTCAACCCCTTTGTCTTTAGTATTGTGATTGGGTTCCCCTTTTGGAGGATCCTTTATGGTTTTATATTTCTTGGGAGGATCCTTCTTTTTGGGTTCCTTAAACGGAGGTTGCTTAGGAGGAGTCTACTTAGGTAAAGATTCATTCTTTTTAGGTCCTTCAGAGCTTGCTAAGGGGCTTTTATCATTATTTCTTGAGTATTGGACCCCTTTGAATCTCCCACCATCATCAGTATTGAGCACAATTTCATATTTTTCACCCTCAAGTGTCACTTTACTAATTAGAGGATGAGTGTATGTGTCACCTAACATAATGTTGAAGGCTCGGTTTCAACTATATTCATTTTCTCACCAACCTCTTCATCTTCGCTTTATTAATTATCACTTTTCTCATCTTCGGAAGATGATTCTTCTTGTCCCACAACAATGGTTTGGTCCAAAGTGTTAGGAAATTGGGGTGGAACCTACTTGCTTTCATCATTAGTTTTCTTGACAAAAGACTTATTCTTGGGGAAAAAACTTGATTTTCAAGCCTTTTCAAGAGCGGTGAACTTATTCATGTAGAACCTGTCCCTATAATTCATGTCCTCAGATAATTTTTCAAGCTTCTTAAGGGCCATCACTAGTGTTTCATCAACCTGTTCTTTAGAATTACTCTTCTTAGCTTCTACCTTAGTTTTAGGATGCTCAAACATCTCCATTTTGTAGATATTCAGGTTCTTCTCAACTTCCATGACAATTTTGTTGGCTTCAACAAGACTTTTGGGCTTTTTATCCTTTACTTGATATGTTAGGTGTCCTCCAACTATTGAGAAATATATATCGCAATAGTTAAGATGATTTCTCTTTAACTTAATAACTTCTTGTGATGTATATTTACTTTTTCTTACTTATTAGCTTCTTCTTTTATTGTTATGTTATTATTATCATCAAAGAGTTACCAAAAAAAAGAAGATAAACACTACACAAGAACACATGATATAGGCTCCAAACCACAACTAAAACCTCTACAATTGATAGGAAAACCCACAAATCTCTTCTCTTCTTATAGATTCTTCAATTGTAAAATTACAATACCTCTAGACCAATACCAATACATATTAAATACCAAATTTGACCTTCTTGATGATGTTCTTCCCTTGTACAGGTCAAACCCAGTCAAATCTCTTCCAATAGCACAACTTTGACCCCCAGTAGAAAAATTTCAGCGTCTACTACAAGCATGAAAGTTTTGTCCCTCCTAGCAATAGTTGCTTCCACATGTGTGAGCTTCTTACATGCTTCCAAGACTTCTTGAGACCTCTGCTTGACATTCTCCTTCTTCTAGGGCTTAAGGATGACCTAATAAGATTTTCTTTGACTTTCTTTCTATACTTTATCCAGGTTCGATCCTGCAACAGTAAAACCCTAACCCAATACCAGAAACCCTAGTTTTCTTCCTCCACGCGTGTGAAGAGAGAGAGAAATTACCCAGTCACTTGATCTTCATCCGTAGGAGGTCGAGTTCCCTCCTATATATAGGCATCCAAGGTGGACGAATTACCTCAAATTAGGTTGACTTCTTAGCTGGCAGGCTGACTTGGACTTAGAGGGTATTTTGACACTATTTATCAAAAAAATAATTCTTTTTACAAGTTACAATGTGCCTGATGGGGTCTTCAACATATGACAATGACTCCTTTGACTTCTTGACATAGGACAAACCCTAGAAGCACTCAATGGGTGCTTGACTTCTAAAATAAAAGACCTTGAGCATGAAACCCATTCTTCAATAATAATAGTAATTTTTCTTCCATTTTACAATATGCAAGAATCAAAAGTACATTCCATATTTATGAAGATTGAACCTAGTCACACATTTTTAAACACCAACAAACTCAGTGAATTTTTCAAGTATGAGTGCATTGGGAGGTCTAAAATGATCAGGAATATCCCTAACAATATTATCAAACTTTTGGATAAAATCCCTAATGTCTTCCCTTCCCTTACATATGCATTGAAACTTCTCAAGGTTAAAATCCCCTTCGACATTAGATGACCATCTTTTCAAAAAGGCATCTTCGAATTTGTCAAAGTCATCTATGCTACCAAGAGGGAGGCTAAGTTACCATTCCCTTGTCCCTCAAAGGATAAATCAAACAGCATCATAATCACATCATCATCCTCAATTCCCCTTTGGGAAAGGACCCAAAAGAAATCACCAACATAGTCACTATAACTTTGATCAACATTCCCTTTCAACTTGGGTAACGATTCATGATATTTATCACATAAACCATCGGGGTTATCTCTCAACTTCAAAGGTCTAAGAACACTAGCAAGAAGCCTTTTTCTTCTAGGGATATTGGGTTGCTTTTGATTTTGGTTGCCATTAGTATTGGTAGCCATATCATAAGTTGAATTTCTAGCCTTTTCAAACTCAGGGAGAAGGATAGTTCTAATAGGTGATGGATTTTTCTCCCCTTGTTTTGCAGCAAACCTAATTATAGGAGGAATGTTTTCTTCTTTAAGCAAACAATGGGATGGACAATGAATGGAGTCATCAAAGGAATGTTTGTAATGTCTTCAATGAATTAATTCTTCAATGATTCACAATGGAGGTATACCATCCTCCTCCCTAACAACGACACCAAAAATGTTTCCACACAATCTAGCAAGGGTCTTGGGAGGGGTACCTAACGGACAATTACTAGAAAAAGTGACATAATGGGACAAAGACCCACTATCACCTCATTCTGTGTCTCCTCCTCTTTACAGACTTTCACCGATGGGAGGAGTACCAATATGAAGGAAAACACCTAGAATAGTGGGATCAATAGCTAGGTATGGTGTGATTCCCAAATCCCATTCAAAGGAGAGGCTTAGATAATGGTTTGGTTTCTCTAGAGGCAAGAAAATGTCTCTCCAAGAAAGGCTTATGAGGATGCTTAGACCTAAGAAGAAGAGATATTTAATGCAAGGGATATACCTAGATCAAAGCTTCCTAAGGGTATAAAGGACCTCTCTTAGGGTTTTGTGAGATAGTGAGCATACAGAGATTTGGGACCACAAAAGAGACCTAGGGGATCCAAGCAAAGCCTAGAGCTTGCAAAATCAAAGAGGAATGAGATAACCTAGTCAAGCAAGGATAAGATAGGTCAAGGAATTGTTAACTTCAAATGACTTTTCAAGAGTGATTGACTTATGGAAAGTCACTAACCAAAGAAGCCTAAGAGAAAAAAAAAAATTGGAGTTAAGGCTTGAGGTTTCACCAAATCTAGTTGTCTGATTTTCTTGAAACTTTAAGGACACTTAGAGGAGACCCCAACAGAGTAGCATACTAACTCACTCTTGAAGGTGACCACCCTAATGCATTTTGTACTAGGCCCTATGAGACCTTTGTTGAGAAATCAATGCTAGTAGTAATTAGGGTTTGATTCCTATTCTTTCATGATTACCTGTGAATTATGTTGGCTTCTTTTACTTATTTATTATATTACGGTTCATCAAGAAATTACCAATTTATGTGTATATGAATATCACAAGAACAAGAGACACAAGATGCAGGTGGATAGCGAGGGAAAACCCCCTATAAGGAGAAAACTAACTCAGAACACTTCCTTTAGTAGATTCAAAGACAAGATGAGATAGTCCAAGAATATTTTGACTTCCCCCAATCACCAAGTTATGCTTTCCTTCTTCTCCAAGTGATGTTCTCCCGACAGCAACTTCGACCTAGAATTTCGACATGGTAGTCGCAGAATTTTGGCCTCCCTAGCAACAGAACTTCGACCTGCAGTAGAATTCAAAATTTCAGCCCTAGAAATAGCCCAGTAACTTTGCATGTGTGAGAGAAATATAGCCCAAAAATTTTGACTTTTTCTTCTTCTGCCATCTTCTTCCTTCTCTTGAAATTTCATACTTTTTACTGCTTCTCTTTCTCGTGTATTGAACTTTTTGAGTGAGTGAGAAAATGGATCGAACTACCTGCCTATATATATACTCTTATGTGGGTTGAATTTTCCTAATGTAGGTCGATTCATCATCATAGGGCCGACTTGGTGTGGAGATGTCAAATGACCTATTTGACTCAAAAATAATTATTTTTACAAAAGCCCAAGAAGGGTCTAATAAAATTGATAATGACTCTATTGACTCAATATAAAACCTAGAAGCCTATAATGGAGGCTTTGACCTATAAACATGATGACCCATGGACAAAACCCATGCTTTAAGAAGTCATAATAAAATTTCTTTTGACAAATAAATTACATTATACAATTATGAAGATCGAACCTAGTTACATTCTACAACACTTCCTCTTAACAAGGGAGGTATATATATGTGTGTGTGTGTGTGTGTGTGTGTGTGTGTGTGGAAGATCTCAAAAACACCATGAACTATGAAGAGTTCAGGAGCACTCAACGCCACAGACTAGATACTTGTACAGGGTTATCTATTCGAGTGGTACTAAGATGGACTAAGGTTTTCATCCAGTCTAGGTACCATCAAGCTTACTAACTAACCATCAACCCAGGGATCAAGGTACATATCCAAGGTTAAAGCTCCGAGACCAACACCACCCTCCCTCTTCGAGATAAGGACATCAAACACACATTGGCCATCCAAACGTCCTTCCAAGCATCTGTCGTTAGATTATTCATCTCTCCTTATCAACTAAACCTGCAATTTCAACCAAAACAAGCATGATTCTAAAATACTCAAACTTTTTATTTGGAAGAGACTTTGTCAGCACGTCAGTGACCTGTTCATCTGTTGGAATATATTGTAGCATTTTGGACCCCATCTTGTACAAAACTTATAATGTAGTGGTACTTGTTATTGATATGCTTTGTCCTTTCATGGAATATAGAGCCTTAAAACATCTTGATGTTTCTTTGATTATCACAATTTATTATAGTAGGATCCAGAGGCTTTCCAACCAAATCTGATAATATTTTTCTCAACCAAACAACTTCCTTTCCTACTTCACATGCAGCAATGTATTCAGCTTCAACACTACTTAAAGCAACAAGATCTTGTTTTCTACCCATCCATGAAATCATTGCAGCTCCCAAACTAAAACATCCACCAGTAGTGCCTCTGCCATCAGTCTCACTGCCACCCCAATTTGAATTTGTGAAACCTATCAACTTAACTTCCTTTCCATCATATTTTAGGCACTGATGTATAGTGCCACAAATATATCTAAGAATATGATTAGAAACTATCCAATGGTCATGACGAGGCTCCAACTGAAATTGACTAAGAATATTTACAACAAATCATATATCAAGTCTTGTATTTACCAGATACATTAGAGAGCCCACCAACTTACGATAGTTAGTAGGATCAATGACAACGCGTTAGAGTTTCTCAAATTCTTGAAATTAGTGATCATGGGAGTATTCATAGGCTTGGAATCCATCATACCGAAATTTTATAAAATCTTGATTATGTATTTACCTTGGCCTAGATATATTTCTCTAGGTTTCTGCCAAACTTCCAAACCCAAGTAATATTGCATAAGTCCCAAATCTTTCATTTCAAATTCAGTGGTCAACATCTTCTTACATTCTTGTATTCTATGCTCCATGCCTGCAATAAAAAACTCATCTATATAAAGTAGTATAATGATTGGTTCATTGTTCAATACCTTAATGTAGACATTTGGATGTGTAGAACGTTTGCCGAACCTAATTCTTAAGAGATATGCATCCATCGTTTCATACCATGCCCTGGGAGCTTGCTTTAAGCCATATAGGGCTTTCTTAAATCTACAAACATGTCTCTCTTTGATATTTATTTCAAAGCCTTATGGTTGTTCAATTTATATTTCTTTATAATGGTCCCATTCAAAAATGTTGTTTTTACATCCATTTAATGAATATTCCATCCCATTATAACAGCTAGTGAAGGCAAAGATCTTATATTATTATACCTAGCAATAGGTGCAAGGGTTTTTTCATAGTCTATACCTTCCTTTTGAGAAAAATCCCTTGGAACATATCTATCTTTTTATTTATCTATACTTCCATCAATAGTATGTTTGATTTCGTAAATCCATTTTGAAGTGACAACTAATTTGTCCCTTGGCCTAGGAATGACTTCCCAGACTCCATTATTCATGATGGATTGATATTATTCTTGCATCACCTTCTTCCATTATTCTTGACGAGAAGCTTCTCCAAATGTAGTTGGTTCAGCTTCTATCAATTTTTTCATGTATGTTCCATATCGTGAATATATTTTTGGTCTTTTTCTTTCTCTAAAAGTTTCTTTCATAGCTCCAAGTCCTTCAGCATATTCAAGAGTAACTTTCAACCAATTTTTCTTTTTCCTCGTTTTGGGTATGGTCATAGGTTGAATCGGTTCACTTTGTCCTCCATCTTCTTCTTGGTTTGGATTTGTCTCATCGTGATGTTTTTCTTCTTCAAATAGTGGTGTATCTTCATCGTAGGAATCAATAGGAATATCCTTGGATCTCTTGTAGCCATGATTCTCATCGAATATAACAACCTTTCTTAATTCAATTTGTCTCCCTTACTTAATGTACATTTTATATGCCTTTTAAGAAAGATTGTAGCCAACAAATATCCCTTTGATGCTTGTAGAATCTAGTTTCTTTCGCTTGTCCTTTGGAACATGGATGTTTGTGTAACACCCAAATATTCAAAGATGGTCCACACATGGCTTCTTCCTTTTGGATTCTTCTTCAGGTGTCATATTCTCAAGAATTCTATGAGGACTTCTATTTTATATATACATTATTTTCATAGTTGCTTCACCCCATAGAAACTTTGGAAGGTCTTGATCAAATATCATAGTCCATATGCATTCTTCAATTATTCTATTTTTCCTTTCTGCAACTCCATTTTGTTCAGGATTGTAGTGAACAATGAGCTCCCTCTTAATACCTTCTTATTTACAATATACAACCAATTCTTTTGAAGTGTATTTCCCACCATTGTCAAGTATATGGGTCTTTATCTTTCTTCCAGTTAAGGTATCTACTTCATACCTAAACTCCTTGAATTTTTCAAATACTTTATCCTTTGCCTTGAGAAGGCAAAGCCATGTATTTCTAGAGTGATAATCAATGAAGGTCCCATAATAAAGATGGCCTCCAAGTGATTTGTTAGACATAGGCCCAGACACATCGGAATGAATGAAGTATAATATTTCTTTAGACCTTGTCTTACTGCTTGTGAAAGGCTTCCTTGTATTCTTTCCCAAAGAAAATCTCTTACATACTCCTTCACGATTTTCTTTGATGTTAGGGATGACATTTACCATTTGATTTAGGGAATGATATTGTAGTGTATATGGCCATATCGTATATGCCATAGTTCAATGAGGTTGATTTCCATGTGAACTAGAGCTTGAGGAGATGGTGTTATAACTCTATATAGTCGTCGTTCACGAACTCCGATAATTTTTTCCTTCTCAATTCTTGAATCCTTTCCCAAAACCAAGACTTTACCATCTACAAAATAAACCCTATCTCCTTTATCTTCTAAAACATAAATTAAAAGTAAATTCTTTTTCAAACCTGGAACATGGAGTATATTGTAGAGGCATAGCTTTGCTCCAATTTACAGCTTCAAAGATGTAGATCCAAGTCCCTTAACTGCATAATTTCTATTATCTCCTAGCTCCATTGCATGAGATGATTGTTCCTTTGATAGAGTATGAATTTGTCTACTTTCTCCTGACATATGTCTTAATGCTCCACTATCAATGATTCACGAATTGTCATCATCAAGAGTACCTATAAGGGCAGCCAAGAATCCTTTGCTTTTGACCTACTTAGATACGTTGTAAATGAACCTTCCAATCCAACTTCTTGCAGTTCTTATGATATCGAACCCCATTTTCGAGCATCTTGTTATAGAAGTAGTAGCCTTCTTTTTCAAGCCAAAAGGGTGATCTCCAACCTTTTCTAGCTCTAATACCATGTTGAGAAATCAATGCTAGTGTTATATAGGGTTTGGATCATGTTATTTGATAATTAATTGTGAATTATATTGGATTATTTTACTTCATTATTATGTTATGTTTCATCAAGAAATTACCAATTTATGTGTATATGAAGATCACAAGAACAAGGGACACAAGATGTAGGCGGATAGCTAGGGAAAAACCCTTATAAGGGGAAAACCCAGTCATAACTCTTCCTTCAGTAGATTCAAAGGCAAGATGAGATAGTCCAAGACTCTTTTGACCTAGACACGGAGTTCCCCCAATCGCCAAGTTAACCATTCCTTCTTATCCAAGTGATGTTCTCCCAACAGCAACTTCAACCTAGAATTTCGACCTCGCAGCAGCAGAATTTTGGCCTCCCCAATAGCAAAACGTCAACCCCAATAGAAAAACTTCATCCTACAATAGAATTCAGAATTTCGGCCCCAGTAAATTTGCACGTGTGAGAGAAATATAGCTCAAAAAAATTGACTTTGTCTTCTTTTGCAATCTTCTTCCTTCTCTTGTAATTTCACATTTTTTATTGCTTTTCTTTCTTGTGTATCGAACTTGTTGAGTGAGTGAGCAAATGGATCGAACTGGTTGTCTATATATAGCCTCTTCTATGGTTCGAATTTCCCTAATATAGGCCAACTTCATCATCATAGGGTCGACTTGATGTGGAGGTGTCAATTGACCTACTTGAGTCAAAATAATTATTTTTACATGATACAAAAGCCCAAGAACAGTCTAATAAAATTGATAATGACTCTATTAACTCAATATAAAACTGAGAAGCCTACAATGGAGGCTTTAACCTATAAACATGATGGCCCATACATGAAACCCATGCTTTAATAAGTCATAATAAAATTTATTTTGACAAACAATTTACATTATACAATTATGAAGACAGAACCTAGTTACATTCTTCAATAACCTTCTCACATTAGGGAAGAAAATGGAAAAAGTGAAAGGATTAGGACCCAGTGCCCTGACAATGGAGAAAAATGGAGTCAAGATCAACTTTAATGAAGGAACTTCACTCTTCCAAGGATACCTATGAAACTCTTCACTAACCCTAGGAGGCAACAAAAAAGCTACAAGAGGTGTTTATACTTCGCTCTGGCAAGAGATGATGGAGTTTCAATGTTTGTGAGACAACACAAGCCTCTATGAACATTCATTCACCTTATCTTAACATGTAATGCATGCAATAGTTCAAAATCCTAGTGTTTTCATGAATTCACATTTCAATTAGAGCACATTAAGATAATGTGTTATGCTTTTAACCTGCAAAAGATACACAAATACAGAATATGTGAAGAAAAATACCTAGAACATAGAATAGTGAGAGTCAACAGCAAATACTTTATTATTCAGAAGCAATGTTCACTGGCCTCTTCGAGGGGGCAACCTCCAATAGAGCAGAGCTCGATTCAAAAATAAGACACATGATGCTCCTCGCAGGGAGTCTCCATCCTTTATATATGACTCATACATGTAATACCATGGATCAATACCATGGGTTTTATTAATACCATCTACCTAATACTAGGCCCATTTGCAACTAACTGTGGTCCCGTAATAAATAGCGGGTTAACCACTTACAATTATTAATATGGGCTTTATTGACTCTTTATTATGACGTGATCCCACTACATAAATAAGGGGGTTACAGTGGGACCCTAACATGCCCTCCCCCTTAAGAATAGCCTTGTCCTCAAGGCTGAAGCTGCAGAAACTGCTGAAGAATAGTGGTTGGTTGCCAAGTTGCATCTTCCGAAGAGGTGTCTTTCCACTTGACGAGGACTTCCTTAATCACTCGGCCACGCAAGGGTCGTTCTCGTGTCTCCATGACCTGTTCAGGTTGGAGCTAGATTGACCCTTCCTTGTCCAATTCAGGTAGACTGGTTTGAATTCTGCAATTTTTCCCAATCACTTTCTTGAGGCATGAGACATGGAAAACTGGATGGATTTTTGCCATAGGTGGAAAAGCCAACTTGTATGCTACTTCTCCAATGCGCTGAAGTACTTGATATGGTCCGTAGAATTTTGGAGATAGTTTCTGACAACCCTTGTCTTCGAGTGATGTTTGCTTATAGGGTTGCAGCCTCAAAAATACCTGATCCCCTTCTTGAAATTGGAACTCTGAGCGATGTTGATCTACCTATTGCTTCATGCGGTTTCGAGCTTGATGAATATTCTCTCTAAGATGGGCGAGCATGGTTGAACAGCTTTCTAGGAGTTGATCCACTGCTTATACCTTAGAGCATCCTTTGATATAAGAAGTAGGGGAAGGAGGGAGTTGACCATATACTGCTTCATAGGGAGTCATTTTGGTGGTGGCATGATAGTTGGTGTTATACCACCATTTAGCCAGAGGTAACCACTGAACCCACAGATGTTGCTTTTCTAAAGTAAAACACCTAAGGTAGGCTTCCAGACATTTGTTGACGGCTTCAATTTGACCATCTATTTGTGGATGATAGGAAGTGCTGAGTTTTAGATGGGAGCCTTGTAGCCTAAAGAGTTCCTGCCAAAATTACTGGTGAAGATCGGCTCACGATCAAACACAATAGAAGTGGGCATGCCATGCAATTTGAAAATCTGATCCATGAAAGTTTGAGCGACCAAAGTCGGTGTAAACAGATGGGGTAGGGCACAGAAATGAGCATACTTCAAAAGTTTGTCCACAACCACCATGATGACTGACTTGTTTCCAGACTTTGGAAGTCTTGTAATGAAATCCATAGAAACCTTCGTCCATATTGATGCCGGGATGGGCAATGGTTGTAATGTGCCTGGTGCTTTGACGGTCTCCCCTTGTGGCGTTGACATACATCGCATTCTGCTACAAAAGTAAGGATGTCCTTTTTCATTCCTGTCCAAAAAAATGATCTTCTGGTGCGAGCATACGTCTTCTGAAAGCCTGAATGTCCTGCAAGGGGGGATGAGTGCAATTCTGCCAAAATGCGACTTTTGAGGCTGGATGTTGGTGATATGACAACTCTATCCCTGTAGCGAAGAATCTCATTCTGCCACGAGTAGCCCTTGGTGGGATTTGGATCCTCCTGCAATTGAGAAATGAGTTGGGTGAGCCCAGGATGTGAAAACCATTCCCTGCGAGCCTCTTCAATCCATTCTGGAATGGGAAGGGAAATTGCTAGCAAGGTGCTATCTTCCTCAAATTGGCGAGATAATGCATCTGCTACCCTATTTTCTTGCCCTTTTTTGTAAACGATCTCATAATCATATCCCAGCATTTTGGCGAGCCATTTATTTTGTTGTGGGGAGGATAGGCGTCGCTCCAAAAAATATTTAAGACTGTGATGGTCTGTGCAGATTTGGAAACGTTGCCCCAGTAAGTAAGGTTGCCAGGTCTCTACTGCATGTAAGATGGCCATCATTTCCTTCTCATAGGTAGATTGACCCAGATTCTTCCCACTTAGTTGTTGGCTTGTGAAGGCCAAAGGTTGACCTTCCTGCATTAAAACTGCCCCAATACCTGTACCTGAAGAATCACATTCAATGAAAAAAGATTTGGTGAAATCTGGTAGTGCTAAGACTGGAGTGGAACACATGGCCTTTTTGAGAGCTGTAAATGCCTGTTGTGCATCCTCATTCCAGAAGAATGAATTTTTTTTCAGGAGTTGCATAAGGGGCTTCGCTATGTGACCATAATTGCGACGAATTTGCGATAATAGCCTATAAGACCCAAAAATCCTCTCAGGCTCTTCAAAGTCTTACGTTGAGGCCAATCCTGCATTGCCTGGATCTTTTTAGGGTCCACCTTGACACCTGCACGCCCCACAATGTGGCCCAAATACTCAACTTCTTCCATGCCAAATGAACACTTGGACATCTTAACAAATAATTGATGCTTGCGGAGCAGTTGCAAAAGTAGATCTACATGTTGAAGATGTGCGGCCCAAGTGCAACTATAGAAGAGGATGTCATCGAAGAAGACAAGAACGAGTTTCCTGAGATATGGTTTGAGAATATGGTTCATAAGGCTCTCAAAAGTAGATGGGGCATTACAAAGACTGAATGGCATGACCAAGAACTCATAATGGCCTTCATGAGTTCAGAAAGCGGTTTTTGGAATGTCGACTTCCTTCATGCGAATTTGGTGGTAGCCTGAGTGAAGATCCAGCTTAGTGAAGAATTGAGCCCCATTGAGTTCATCTTGCAAATCATCAACCACCGGGATGGGAATTTTATCTTTGACTGTCAACTTATTGAGGGCCCTGAAGTCTGGACACATCCGCCATTCCCCATCTTTCTTGAGTACCATGACCACCGGTGATGAATAAGGACTAATGCTGGGATGTATGACTCCTGCTTCCAAAAGTTCCTTGATTATTTTTTCTATTTCATTCTTTTGGGTAAACGGATATATGTAGGGGCACACATTTGGGGGTTGGGCCCCAGGAACCAAGGTGATGCTATGATCATGTTCCCCTCTCGAGGGTGGAAGCTCATGAGGCTTGTCAAAGACTGGCAGATTGTTATTTAAAATCTGTTGCATCTCCAGGTGAATTGGCAGAGACTTAGTTTCGACTCCCTGGATGGCATTAAATTGAGTTATAACTCCATGATGTCCCTTTTTTAGCAATTTTTCCATCCTATGTGAGCTGATGATAGAGGGGGCTCCCACCTAGAGTCCACGGAGGGTATGTGTGGAGTTGTTTTGCTTAAAACTCATATATAACTCCTGGAAATCCATTGTGATTGGCCCCAGAGTGCAAAGCCATTCAGCCCCTAGGACAATGTCACACCCACCCATGTGTATTGCAAACATGTGGGTCTTCAACTGATAATCCCCCATTTGAAGTTTGACATTTTCACAGCGGCCTTCACATTTCATTGTGCCCCCATCCTCGATTTGGACTTGGAAGTTAGAAACTGCTCGTACAAAACAATGCACTGCTTCTGCGACTTTTTGATGGATGAAATTATGTGTACTTCCACTATCAATCAGGACTACTACTGGGTGATGTTTAATAAAACCTCTGATTTTGAGAGTTTGAGGTGAAGAAATCCCTGCCAGAGCATGCAGTGAAATAACTGGTTTGTCAGGGACATTGTCCTCTTCTTCTATCGCCTCAGGTTCCTCAAGTGGTGGATCTTCCTTCGATGAGCTGTAATCAGTGGCATCAATTTGAAAAAATTTGGGCTCCTTGCATTTGTGACCTCGGGATTATTTTTCATCACAATAGTAACATAATCCCTGCTTTCTTCTTTCGGCCATTTCTACTTGTGACACCTTTTGAACCTTAAGTGTTTGAGTGGTGCTGTTAGCCTGTGATGTGCAACCCTTGGTGGTGAAATTTGGGCGGTTGACCAAGGCTGCTAACGCACGTTCCATGTCACGAGCTACCTTGCAAGCCTCAAGCCATGTGGGAGGGTGGTGCAGTTGGACATGGGCTTTTATGGCCTCTTTAAGACCACTGATAAAACATTCCGTGTAGAACACATCTGAGAGACCCCTAGTGCGGAAGGCTAAGGCTTCAAAGGCTGTAATATATTCATCCACTATGCTCATCTGTCGGAGCTTAGTAAGACAACCCAAAAAAGAAGAGTCCTGGTCAAAGTGGTCTGTAAGAGATTTTTTGAATTTGTCCCAAGTCCTAAAAGTTGTATTGCAACGTTAATGCCATTCCCACCATTGCCACCTTTCATTATCCAAGTACATGATCCCCACCATGAGCTGAGTCTCATCATCTAGGATGTTATTCAAACTGAAATACTACTCCATTTGTGCTATCCATGCCACTGGGTGAGAACCATCAAATTTATGCATATCCAATTTGGGAGGTCTCGGACGAGATTGTTGTTTTTGGGGGCCTCAGAGGCGAGGAGAATGACTAGACTCACCCTCACTGTGTCCATTTCCAATATTCTCTTCCTCATGGGCTACCTCCTTGCCCTTCTGGATTGTGTCCAGGACTAATACTGATAGATTTTTAAGCTGAAATTGCATGGATTTCAAGATTTGTTCAAGTTTCTCCATCTTCTCATTGGCCATCGCTTGGGCTCTAGTGGCTACCATGCACCAACTTTATGCTTCTTAAAATTTGGGACCGCCAAAAATTTTTTCACTAAGAATTGAATGGTACCACTGTACTCAGCTCGTCGTCCTGATTCTGATTTTTTTTTTCAGAAAACTCCTAACGGAGTTTTACTCCTTCCTTAGGAATACTGCAGTCGCCGAATCCTCAAAATGTTAATGTTATCAAAAGTCCTACGAAAATCATGCTCCAGTATAGGAACCCCACACAACTACTCAGATCAAGTGGATCTGAGAGATCTGAATGGCAGAATAGATTGTTGCTGCGGATCTGATAGATCTAATAGATCAGACTGATGTCTGCTGCTGTTGCACCCTTTTGTGTGAGCGGATCTGGCCGAGATGATACGTGATCCCAAGATAAAGGGAGCTATGGTCTCGAGGAGTGTCAGGTGCTACAGATCGCAATATACATAAGGGTCTGACAGTAGTACTCGACCCAATGTTTCAGGGCTCTAACTAAGGAGGATCGACCGTACCCTTAGCCGTACAACCCGACTACCCTATCATACGAGCGACTAATCTCTCCGAGTGCTGTTCTCGGTGTACTGTAGCCACAAGACGGCCGAAGGTTTATCTATGGCGAGGCTTCAAGGTAGCTATGGGGCTTCCTATATACCCAGAGGGTACGTTGAGACAGTCCGTGCGCTGTTCTGTCTAATGCGCTACTACTCGAAGGGGTACCCACAGGGGTTACAAGGGAGTCCAACAGACGTGACCACCTCTTGTATTTCCTGTGTGCATGCCTCCCCAAATCCGCAGGTTTATACGCTTAATGACAGATCCCGTGGTTTAAAGATGTCGGAACACGTCTCTATCCAAATTTTTTTTTTTTGCTAAAATTTGGAGATCCCACCGAACCCTGGAAAGTGCTCTGATACCACTTGTTATGCTTCTTAACGTGCAAAGTAATACCAAATAGAGAATATGCGAAGAAAAGATACCCAGAACACAGAATATGCGAAGAATATATACCCAGAACACAGAATTGCAATGATTTTATTACTCAGAGAGAAATGTTCACAGGCCTCTTCGAGGGGGCAACCTCCAATAGAGCAGAGCTCGATTACAAAACAAAACACGATACTCCTCACAGGGAGTCTCTATCCTTTATATATGACTCATACATGCCATACCACGGGTCAATATCGTGGGTTTTATTAATACCATCTATTTAATACTACCGCCCATTTACCCTTTATTTACTACTACCGTCCATTTGTAACTAACTGTGGTCCCTTCATTAATTGCGGGTTAACCACTTACAAATATTAATATGGGCTTTATTGACTCTTGACTATGACGTGATCACATACATGAATAAGGGGGTTAGGTTGGGACCCTAACACCAAAAAGGTATGTGATCTCTCCTCTTAAGCTCAAATAGGAAGTCTTGATTTCACTAGAATTTACCCTCAAAAGTTCAGCTTCTAACCTCTCTGACCACTAACCCAATGCCTCAATTTATAGTGCAATGGAGATCAGTTACCAGCTCCTCCTTCAAAGGGATATAGTCCTCCTTCAAAGGGATAGCTCCTCTCAACAAGGGATTAGTTCCTCCTATGATGGGATGCATGAACCACTTGGAGTGAACAATCCACGTAACAAATTCTTCTAGAAAAATCTAGAATTAATCCAAGATGAGTTTTTTAAGATAAAGATTGCGCCTTTTGACTTTTACAGGGGTACGCACCCTCCCATTTACATACAGAGCGTATAAGTACACAGATAACTTGAACAAAAGGTGCGGGCCCGCAGGCAAAAGTAGGAGAAAGTGCAGAACCAAAGTTACATTTCTTTTTTGATGTCTTTCTCTCATTTCTCAAGCTTGTTTTGAAGATCTTAGGTTTAAGACTTGCTTAGGAAACTGGTATAGGTGATGATAGGCCTACACCGACTGCAAATAATCAAGGTGACGATATTTTTGTGTAACACATCCAAAGAAGTATGAGGAAAAGGGAAGCAGGAGATAGTGGCAATGACGCAGCAAGACATTAGATCAGATTCGGGAGATGAAGCGTTGATCACAGCAGAAGGAACAAAAGGTATTCTTACACCTCATGTTAATTATAAATTGCATGAAAGCACAAGTTTTATAAATGAGTCCCTTCCTAAAGACTGAAAGAGAATTGAACTGTTTCATATTAGAGTTATTGTAAATCACACTAAATTAGAAACTATGTTTGATACTAGGTCCCAAGCAAACTTAAGTGTAGAATCTTTGGTAAAGAAACCTGGCTTGGAAACAAAGCCACATCCAAAACCTTACCCACTTGGATGGATACATGATAAAGAGAAACTGAATGTAACCAAGTAGTGTAAAGTCAAGTTTGTAATCACTTCTATGCTAGTAGATGAAGTAGAATTGGATGTAATACCATTGGATATTTGTAGCATGGTGTTAAGGAGGAAAGGCAGTCTTTTTTCATCATGAAAACAAATACCATATCACAAAAGATGGGGTGGAATATATAGTAAGGGCTCATCAATCTAAAATCAATGCTAGCCTTGTAAGTGCTGGACAAATGAAAAGACTGGTGAATTCTAGTAACGGTTTCATGATTATGGTCATAAGGGAAAAAGAGGCAGAATTCACTCATGCTTTCCAAGGCTGTGATCAAGAACATAAACAAGAATTATCTGAATTAATTTCTAACTATGGTAAGTTGTTTCAGGAGCTGAAGGGATTACCTCCAAAGAGGGAAATCCAACATGAGATCCATTTGCAGCGTGACGCTCCACTGCCAAATATTGGCATGTACAAGATGTCGACTATTGGGATGGAGGAAATCAAGAGACAAGTGTAGGAATTGTTGGACCAAGGGGTCATCAAGCCGAGCACCTCTCTGTATGGCTCACTGATTGTCTTAGTGCTAAAGAAAGATGGCACATGGAGCATGTGCATGGATTACGATGCGCTCAACAAAATTACAGTGAAAAATCGTTATCACCTTCCACGCATAGATGATTTATTAGATAAATTAAAGAATGTTGTTTATTTCACCAAGTTGGATTTGCGCAGTGGTTATCACTAAGTTTGAATCGTAGAGCAAGTTTCTCATCTTAGTTAATTATTTGAGAGGGGCCAGGTACCGCTCCCGCAAGCCGAGAGTTCGCTTGCTCACCCTCACCCTCGCTATCTTTTACCCTCCATGTGTTCTATATTGGTAAGGTATGGAAAACTACCTTCAAGACCAAACAGGGGTTGTTTGAATGGATGGTGATGCCATTCAAACTTTGCAATGCTCTAGCCACTTTTATGAGTGTCATGAATGATCTCTTTCATCCTTTCATTATGAGTTTGTTCTTGTATATTTAGATGATATACCTACCTTTAGTAACAGTTGGATTGAACTTGTGTGTCATGTATAGAAAGTGCTTGAAGTATTGAAGAAAGAAAAACTCTTTCTAAAGTTTTCAAAGTGTGAGTTCGGGAAAACCTCTTTCAGTTACCTAGGTCATATTGTTGTTCATGGTTAGTTAAAAATTGATCCCTCTAAAGTTGAAGCAATTTTAAATTGGCCTAAGCCTACTACTGTAACCAAGGTCCATAGCTTTTTAGGTAGAGTACAGTATTGGAAGAGATTTATTGCTAATTTATTTCTTATTACAGCACCTTTGCACACATTGACAAGTGTAAAATAGGTCTTCCAATGGGGAGGAAGACAACAAAAGTCCTTCGAAACATTGAAGGAAAAGATCAACACCTCAACATTCTTAGCCTTACGCGATCTCCAACAACCATTTGAGATCGAAACCGATGCCAGTAGTTATGCCATGGGAGTTGTATTGATGCAGTAAAAGAAGCTAATTTGTTACCATTTTGAGAAGTTTTCTCAAGTTGTGGTAAACTATCCCACTTATGACAAGGAGCCTTATTCCTTGTTGCAGAGTGTGAAAAAGTGGAAACACTACCTAATTAGCAAGGAGACCATTATCCATATAGATCATCAGCCCTTATAGTACCTTTAGTTAGAAACAAAGTTGCAACAATCTTGTCATTTTAGGTGGATGGGTTTTCTTCAATAGTTTCATCTGGTAATAAATTATAATAAGGGCACTAGCAATAAGGTGGCCGATATGCTATCTCGCCCTCCTATTTCTACATCTGTTATTTTGCATAATGCTTCGTTATCTTTTGAAAATTATGCTAAACAATATGCTAATGATGATGACTTTAAGGAGATTTATGCAAAACTAACCCATGGTTCACAGGTGGACAACTATCACTTGTAGGGGAAACTATTGTATCACCTTGGTAAATTGTGTATTCCCACAGGGGAAAGAGTACATGTAATTCAAGAGGCCCACACCTCTCTTATGTCGGACACTTTGGTGTCGAAAAGACTTGATTTCATGTACAAAGTTTTTTTTTTTTGCCTCATATGAAAAACATTGTGACTCGCTATGTAAAGGGTTGTGTGATGTGTTTTGTTTCAAAGCCCTCTAATAGAAAACTCGGGCTCTACACACCACCCCCTATTCCAAGTCATCCATGGGAGAGTGTGTCAATGGACTTTGTAGGAGGTTTTCCTTTGCCTAGAAAGAGTCACAAATGCTTGTATGTTGTCGTTGACCATTTTAGCAAGATGTGTATTCTTAAGCCTTCTAAAAAGTAGATTATTGCAGAGTATACTGATTCTCTTTTCTTTCAGCATGTTTGGTCCATTTTGGATTACCGAAATCTATTGTGTCAGACTAAGACTCTTGTTTTCTTAGAGAGTTTTGGACTAGTTTATGGAAGATGATGGACACCAAACTAAAAAGAAGCATGACACTCCATCCACAGACTGATCGATAGACAAAGGTTTTCAACCGTATCGTGGTACACATGCTATGAGGCTATTGTGGGAAACATCCCAAGATATGGGATGAACATTTCCCATATTTACATCATTCCTAGAACTGAGAAGTGCATTCATCTACACAACACTCACCATTTGAGACATGCTTTGGTTACCTGCCAAAGGACCATTTTGATATGGTATTTGGAGGGGAAGATGGCTCTAGGGGGTGTAATGATAGGGACAAAGCTCAATAGTTCATTCAATGAATCCAATTGATTCACCAAGCGGTACAAGAGAAGATGGAGAAACGTCAAGCCTATTATAGGGATTGACATGACAAATACTAAGTCGACCATGAATTCCATGTGGGTGACAAAGTGTGGTTCCACATTAGCAAAGATAGGATGAAGGGAGAAGGAAAGAAGTTTTGACCAATATGGTATGGACCATTCACCATTTTGGAGAATATTTGGAACAATACCTTTCATCTCAACTTGCCGGTATATATGCAGATGTACTCAGTAGTGAATGTGGAGAAACTAAAGTTGTATGAAGCACCTTTGATTATGGATACTGAGGAAGTGGGCACAATTCCTACCGTTGATGATTTTTCATAGAATATCTTAATGAGTTACTTGAAGACATCATCCTTGACAAAAGAACCAAGACTTCACAATGAACAAATGTGGAATAGCTTTGAGTTGGTTTCAAAGGAATGCACCCCAACAACACCAAATGGTTGGAGAAAGGGAGAGTGAGGGAACAATTCCCTCACTTGCAAATTGACTAATGAAAGCTTTTGGTGGTCCAAAGCTCCTCAATGGGGAGGATTGATCTAGGTGGATATTCAGATACAATGCCATGGAAAAGCTCCAAGATCAAAGGGCTACGAATGAAGTCAACCTAGGACCAAAGCATTGATCTCATCGTCCTAATTCCAACAATGTGAACGGTACTTCAATCTGACTCTCGATGATGAAGCTATAGCAAAAACAAATTTTCCTTGTTCCTTTGGAAAATGAGGATTTTGCCAAAAAAATGGAGTTTTAAGCTTTAAAAGGAAAAATCATAATCGACACATCCAAAGGGGCAGACTTAAGGAGCATAATGGAACCCCCTAATCAGTGATCTTTGATAAGAATGGATTGGTGATCGCAGGGCGATTGGATCAATGGAATCGGTGTCAGTGATATTAGGGTAATCAGCATCGGCGATCAGGGGCACGATCGGCCAACACTGATATCTGGGATCGGCAGTGGGCAAAGTTCCTCGATATACAGGGGCCTTGGACCTCAATGACTTGCGATTGTGATATCAGGCCCGGACCCGATAAGTATATATGCCCGATTTAATATTTTTTAAAGTTGTGTAAATGATTTTTGGTCGTATTTTAGTGTTTTACGGGGTTTTTAGTGTATTATCGCTTCAATGATAAAAAAGACTATTTTGAAGACTTTGTTTTACCCACCGAGCCTTCCATTCAAACAACCTATATTTTATGCCAAAACCCCCAATTTAAGAGGGATTTTTCCTAACAAAGGCACTATAAAATCTGATGATTGGAAAAGGAAAGGGGTGGAGGAATTTCAACACATTGTTCAGGGAAGGAGAGCTTTTAGGTGGCCGATAGTGCATTTTGTCTATTTTGGACAAGGTTTAGATGTTTTCAACCCCTCTCAATGCCATGGACACATTGGTGTTGCCCCCTTCTCCATCTAAGTTCTCCTTTCTCAACTGTTTTTCAGAATAGAGGTTTAAGCCTCTTTTGATGTATTAGATGATTGTATTCTCCTCTTTTCATGCCATTTAATGAATGAAGGCCTCCCCATTGATTGAGCAGGGCTTGGAGATGTAGTCTGAGTTGGAAAAACTTTGTTATCAATTCTTGGTGTCTTCTTGACATGCTTTTATGTGTTTATGCTTCTTTTCATGTGTGCACCTTAAGTTTCTATGTTCAAATGCAATTTTCACATGTGATTATTTTTTATACATCTATAAGTGAAAGTATCTTGGATCAATCTTGCTCAAATATCATCTGGTACACCAAGGTGACAAAGTGGTCTGATAATTGTGTGATAACTCTGTGGAAGCTGCATTTCGAGAACAACTTACAAAAGGTGTGCATAGAGGTTTCTGAAGGTGTCCATGTCCAACCCAAGGCTAGGAATTTTTGATATGCACAGATCACATCCAATATGTAAGCAAAATGGATAGCTAATATTGTTGACATTTGGATGGATGTCGGGATTCTATTACCTATTACTTCAACTGGAGAGCCAACATGTCGGACCAGTTGAAAGGTATTGCTTCACTTGCGAGTTGATCCAATGTAATCACCTAACTCTGCAGGAAGGTCTCCATGTTCTCTTGGCCATATAAGCGGCATGAAAAGATGACCAAGAACTGATATGCCTTCCACATTTTCTTCATCTTGTAAAATTGGTCAGGCGTTGTCATGAACTTGGTTGGCTCCTTCACCCAACTCTTAAATATATCCCTTGAGTTTTCACTGCTGTTGGGTCTACTGAATGGTGTATCCAACACGATCACCCGTTATGGAAAGTGATAGATCTCCTAAAACTCTTTCACCTAGATGGTGGAAAATTGTGTTCCACTGACACTACTCAACACCATCATCTCGAGATCAATATGTGAGACAATCAAGTGGATAATGTCCATGCATGGAAATGTATGATACCTGCATGCAATCTCGTACAAGCCAGACTTGTGAATGTTGAAATAAACCTCATAGTGTTCTAGATCTTCCTCAAATGTTCCTAAAAAGATTTCATTGATGTCCTACCATTTCATCTTGATATGAGCAACTTTGTGTCTTCATAGATAAGAAAGCTCATAAACACTATCTCAACTGCATTTCCAGTTGCACTCTCAATGGTGTCCTTTGACCCTGCTCTCTTAAAGGTCATTGTACCTATAATGCGAAGAGGCAAGTGAACACCTCTGATACCATGAGACATAACAACACTCATGGAAAGCAATATTTCTGTTGAAAACCAAAACAAATTTAACGATTGACATGTAACATACCTATGTGGTTGACTGTGAAGATTGCACAATTTTCATTAGGAGGTTGGGAGATTGACTACAAAAACTACACAAGGCACATTCTCAGCTATCAGGAGGCTGACTAACTATTGGAATCACGCAATGCATAGTCTAGCTGCCTAGCCTGTTGAGGACTGAAACTGTGCAATGTGAAATTTTAGTGAGCAATAATTGTAAAGCCAGAAACTGCATTGCACAATTTCTATGGCTAGCAAGGCATTGCCTCCTAGAATTACTCAATGCAAACCTAGAGGCTATTGTTGGGCCACATTTGCAGAGCCTTCATTCCTATAAATGCATATTTTCTAGCGAGATAAGGAAAGGTCTGGGACCAGGTAGCCCAAACACACTGAAAGATGATTGAAAACACCAAAAGTCTAAATGCATGGTGAAGCCGAGTGAAAACAATAGTGAATGATCATGCATGCAAACAATGAATGATGGATTAATAAAATGGGAAAATAAGGATGTGTGTGAAGCGGGTCATTGCAACAACAACCATTAGTGTAGAAACAATGTCATGCATGCAACAATAGTGAGATGTGATGAAAATCTTAAACATCTCTTATACAAGATTCTACAAGAAAACATGCATCAAAATGACGTCAATCATTCTTTGAAACTAGGAAAACAACACTTACCCAAAGAGAAATACAAAAAGTGACAGAAAAGAAACAAACTACATGAAAACAAACCTACTCATAAAAGTTGAGCTGAATGTGCCAAAGAAACCTAGATATGATATGGGATGTCAAAGCTCCAAGATCGATGTGAGGAATGAGCTTTGCCATGTTGAATAATTCATTTTCATAATATCGATGTTTATGACATGCATGCCACAAATCTAGGAAATGCGACACTTGGGTGGAGGTTTCTAAAATAGATTTTGCATGTAACCTCCAACTGGTAAAAATGGATCCCTAAAACCTAGGGATGCTTTTTGATTTTTTTCCTCTTTTTTTTTCACGAGAAGCAACCCATGCATGTAAATCAAGATTGCTTAGTCCTGGAGGGAACCAATCAACCTGAAAGCACAAGCAATAGCCTGCAAGCCTTGGGATGAGATTTACAAAGTTTATGGGCTTAGCCAATCTGGCTATCCCTCATGCATTGTGCAATTTCTAGACTGAAGCCCTGGTTGTCAGTCAGAATTGTGCAAGTTATGAGCTGAAGCTCAGTGTCAATTTAAATTATGCATTTTCCTAAGGGAAGGCTACATGGCTGGATTGCACATTTCTAGAGCCTAGCAGGTAACTGAGATGGATTGCACAATTTCTAGAGAGAAGGTTGGTTCCCCTCTAGAATTACATAATTTTCAAGGTGAGCACCTCAATGAGAAAAAATTTAAGTCCGAAAGATGAGCTTGGAGGTGGGAGGAAACTAAGTTGAACAACATAGGATGGTAAGTCATTGAAACTCAGCTGAAGTCTATGTACTTGGAGAGTGAAAGATATGATGCTAAGGATGGTGGGTAGGGAGGCTCCAAAATGAAGCTAAGACAATGGTTTCCACACTAGCTTGATGGAAATATGTTATGAAACTAGCTCACAAAAAGATAGAAAAGATAGTTGAATGCCTTAGAATTCAGCCTCTTCAAGGGGGCAACCTCCTTTACATTACACAAATGAATAATTCTTGGATCATACAAATGAAAATACCTCCTTTCTATATATAGGAGTTTAAGAGGTCATAATCTAATCAGAGTTGACATAACAATAATAATGTAAGGGCATAATTATAACAATAGTGGGCTTCTATGGGGCACAATAGTAACAATATGGGCATTACATGGGTACATCAATATAATAAGGGGGTTGTACTAATAACAATAATGAGTTACACTAGTAGTATAGGGGCCTAACATGCCCCTCTCCTTCAAAAAGTGTTGTCCTCAATGCTTGCGTAGTCCTTGATGATTCTGTATAGAATTCTTGTCCTCCCATGTGGAATCTTTAGCGGATAAGTTCTTCCACTTGATGAGGTACTCTGAAATTGATTGATTTTGTAGCTATCGGGTACTTGTTTCTATGACTGCTCCAGGTTCCAATATGATTTTTCCTTCCTATTCAATTTCTGGCAATTTTGTTTGAATTGGGATCTTTTGCAACTTTTGAATAAGTGGCCATACTTCTTCATCCTTCTTCTATTCATCCTTTGCTTCGTTTATCCAATCTGGTTGAATAATAGAAATAGCACAAAACAACGCTTCCACATCCTCATCCTTTCTTGAGAGTGCATCTGCAACAAAATTTTGCTTCCCTTTTCTATAAATGATGTCAAAGTCATAACCCAACATATTTGTGACCCAATTTTTTTGTTCTTTTAAAGATAATAGTTTTTCTAAAAAAGTATTTAAGACTATCATGATCCATTTTTACCTTGATGTGTCTTCCCATTTGATAAGGTCGCCATTTCTTAAGTGCATATAGTATTTCCAACATTTCCTTCTCATAAATAGCTTGGTTGAGATGTAGCAGTAAAAATACCCAATCACCTACATCAAAACATTTTTCACTACAATGTTGATCTACCTGTTGTTTCATTTGATTTTGCACCAAAGTGGCATTATCCTTTAAAAGTTGGAGAACTTCTTGTTGATGTTCATTGTGATCTTTCACTACTTGAACCTTTTTCTTCTTGATATGTCCTTCTATCTTTAGAGTTTGAGGAGTGGTAATTTCTTCCAATCCTTTATAGGACATGGTTGGATTCATTTCTTGATGTTTGGTGTGATCTTTCACTTCTTGAACATTTTTCTTCTTGATATGCCATTCTATCTTGATAGTTTGAGGAGTGGTAATTCCAACCAATGAATTACAAGATATGGTTGGATTCAGTTCTTCTTTCTCGAAATGATCTTTCACTTCTTGCACATTTTTCTTCTTGATATGTCCTTCTATCTTGAGAGTTTGAGGAGTGGTAATTCTTGCCAATGCTTTACAAGATATGGTCTAATTCATTTCTTCTTTCTCTAGGGTTGGGTCCTGGTGTATATCCTCTTCTTTTCATGTTTCATGATCCTTTTCATCCTCCTCTTCATACTCTATGTAAAATAATTTCTTCTTAGTACACTTATGAATTTTAGTGCATTTTCTATCACAATTGTAACAAAGCCCGTTTTCTCTTTTTTCTTCTGATTGTTGTGGTGTAACCCTTGTAGGTTGTGAAAGGCTAGAAGAAAAAACACTTCCATCTTTATAGTTGTGAGGGGTAGACTTCCTTGTTGCCATAATTTTACTTTCCACTATGTAAAAAATCCCTTTTACACTTTCCAATTGTTGTGGAATTGCTCTAAAGAAGGTGTTGCTCTTTGTATCCTCATAATGTGCTATCATTTCCTCCATGAAAATTGGCCAGATAACAAGTTGTTTACAAGAACAGAGCCCTTTATACCATAAAAATTGATCCAGTTCTAAATATGAAGATGCAATACATAGCTTTTACAACAATGGTATACCACGTAGATCAAGATATTGCTCCATCCGAAGTATCCAATTTACTAGATCCTTGCCATCAAAATTCCTCATTTTGCTTTTTCTCGATTTTAGGAGCTCGATCTTGAAAGGACTGTAACTATATAATTTCAAATCCTTAAGTTATGAAATTGCAACCTACAGTAGCCCTCTATGTCCTATTCCCAATGCCACCAGTCTAATCCAAATTGGATTCTCCAAGGAAGAGTTATGCCAAATCTCCCACAGTGACCTGATTATAGACTAGTTCAGTAGGGCAAACTTTTACGATGTGCCACGTGTCCCTGTTTCGACATTTGGCTCCAAAAACGATATACACAAAACTACAGTATGTCCTCTTTCTGTACCTTCTTATGAAATTTTAGTCTGATTCTCAGAGAGAAAGTTGACGATTTTCCCCAGGCCACCTGTTTGGAATGTAATTCAGGAGTTTGCAAAAAGACCAACTTGCTGAGATCATATCTACGCAAACATACTACAAAAACTCTAAAAATTGGATCCAAGGTTCAGTGCAATCTTGCCTCAAATGGGTTTTGCTTTCAGCTTCTGAAACATTGCAGAAAAAAGTTATAGCGAAAATGCCACAATGACCTATTTGGAGTAGCAAAGCCCTAGAATCCGAAGCTCTGATACCAAATGTTATGAAACTATCTCACAAAAAGATAGAAAAGATAGTTGAACACCTTAGAATTCAGCCTCTTCGAGGAGGCAACCTCCTTTACATTACACAAATGAATAATTCTTGGATGATACAAATGAAAATACCTCCTTTCTATATATAGGAGTCTAAGAGGTCATAATCTAATTAGAGTCGACATAACAATAATAATGTAAGCGCATATAATAACAATAGTGGGCTTCTATGGGGCACAATAGTAACAATATGGGCACTAAATGGGTACATCAATATAATAAAGGGGGTTGTACAAATAGAAATAAGGGATTAGACTAGTAGTATAGGGGCCTAACAAAATATGTAGCACCTATCATGCTCTTGGACAGTCATAACACATTCCAAGTCAATTAAACACAATTGTTTCAATTGTGGATCTGGGGTATATTGGTACACAAGCAATATGATAGTCAGAGTTTAAGTTTCATCTCTGGTGTTGCTTCGCTGCAAGTAGGCCTGGACAATACCCCGTCAGAGTCATGTGAACACATGCTTTGCTTTTCTACCAATGAGCCTAGTCGTTAACCTGTCAAAGTTGCTTGCATCACCTCTCTATGTAGGAATCCTTTCTCTTCTTTTGCCTTATTCATTTTTCATTTTTGTTTTCAAAATTTTTCCATTTTGTTTTCATTTTTTGAGGAATTGTGCATAGCAATTATTCATTTCAGAGGCAGAAGAGGGATCACCACTTATTGAGAGAAAAAGAGGTTGTTCCTTTAGAGAAGTATTTTGTATATACCTCTGACATGCTTGTTAATGTTTTCCCTCTCACCTTACTCAACTAGACTAACCTGACAAGGGTTAACCGAAAAAACCCCAACTAGAGTAGGTGATACTGGTTAGAGCACAAGCCTTATGTTTTCATCAAGGCTTACCTCGAACATAATGTATCTTCCATTGGTGTATCATGGAATGAGGACAAAAAGTTCTTCGTACATAGACATGACGTCAGATAACCAATTATTGATAACCACACAAGTCCTTTTGTACTTTACTCTATTTGTTTCAAGAGTCGCACATGGTTTCTTGTGAAACTAACCTATGAAAATAAGAAAGAAAACAAAAAACTAAAAGAGAAAAGAGCATAAGAAAAATGCAAAAGAAAAGAGAGTAAGAAAACAAAAAGCAAGAAAACAAACAGATAGATAAGAAAACAAGCATGCATGCAAGGAAACCAACGAGAAGCAAACACTACTCCTACTCCTAAGCTAATGGTGCATGGGTTGAGTCACGTAAAGTCATACCTGGAAAGAAAGCACCGGTGCATTGGTCGACCCATGTTGGTGAAGGCATGGTTCATGAAAAATACAGTTGTGTGAACCAACAAACATGAAATATGTAATAGTGAAGACAAACACACTTTGAGTTTAAATGCAACCACAGAAAAGAAATGAGTGAAAGCGCATGATATGAACTCAATGGACTTTCCATGGTGTTGTGCTACAGTATGTTGTCACGAAACCATGTACTAAGGGCTGCTACTTAGTGAGATCTCATGCAACTGTTTCAAACCAGACTTTAGACTAAGGATTAGCCTCCCTAGTCAGAGAGGGCTCTCTCACAGGTTTTGATATGCATTTAAGAGCAAAAGATGGCTAACTCTTTATAACAGTGAATGAATTTTAAACTGGTTGGAACAACAAAATCAAGGCCTCTTCCATTGGGCTCATGGAGTTAAACATTTCTACAGTAAACAAGCAACTACTGAATCATAGAAACCAAGGCATATAATGTCTCACTGTTCAAAACATC
>APFE030854305.1:50170-75434 GCA_000404065.3 Pinus taeda | reverse complement strand
GGTGCAATAGTTCTATGGTTCCTGAAAATGGAGCAGAAAATCTAGTGGTCTCTGGAGAGAAGACCATGCTGTGGCATCAAAGGTTTGGACATATTGGAGAGAAAGGCTTTCGAATACTTCATGGTAAAGGTATGGTAGAAGGTATGAGTAATAGCTCTCTGGATTTTGATTTCTGTGAAAATTGTGTATATGGGAAGCAGAATCGGGTGAGTTTCCCCTCTGGTGGTAAGAGGACGAAACAAATATTAGAGCTTGTGCACAGTGATGTTTTTGGACCTGTGAAAGTTCCATCACTGGGTAAGTCTGTGTACTATGTATCATTTATAGATGACTTCTCAAGGAATACATGGATATATTTCCTTAAGAAGAAATCTGAAGTCTTTGACAGGTTTAAAGAATTTAAGACTCTCATGGAAAATCAGATAGAGAAGAAGATAAAGGTGTCGAGGACAGATAATGGTGGAGAGTTTTGCAGCAAGGAATTTGAAGAATTCTATAAGAAGTGTGGTATATCACAAAAAAAGACTACTCCATATACACCTTAGCAAAATGGAGTTGCAGAAAGAATGAATAGGACGATGATGGAAAGGGAAAGAAGCATGCTCAGTGGTGCCAGGTTAGGACAGGAATTCTGGACAGAGGCGGTGGATACTGCATGTTACTTGGTCAACAGGTCACCTTCATCAACGTTGGAAGATAAGACTCCACAAGAAGTATGGACTGGTAAGAAACCCTCTCTTCACATCTGAGGGTATTAGGATGTGATGCATATGTACATGTTCCAAAGGAGAAACGAACCAAGTTGGATAGTAAATCTGAAAAGTGCATCTTTATTGGGTATAAGGATGGTTTAAAGGGTTATAAGCTTTGAACCCAGTAACAAGGAAGGTTGTGTACAGTCAAGATGTGGTGTTCAGAGAGGTGAAAGATGTTATCAAACATGAAGTCCAACCAAAGGAACCTGTAAAGATAGAGTTTGAACTAAGGAGGAAGAATCAGACTCTGTAACAGAGGAGGAATCAGAATATGAAGAGCCACAAACTCCGGCTGTGAGAAGATCAGTTCGAGAAAGAAGGCAGCCAGAAAGGTATAGTCCATCTGCTTTCTGTTCAAATTTTGCTTTGTCTATTACTGATGATGATCCCAGAACTGTGAAGGAAGCAGTGGATTCAGAGGATGGAAAACTCTGGAAAGAGGCCATGGTTAATGAAATGGAAGCTTTGCACAAAAATGAGGCTTGGGATTTGGTGGTGTTGCCGGCTGGAAGGAAACCCATTGGCAGCAAATGGGTGTTCAAGAAGAAGACAAATGCAAAAGAAAAGGTGGAGAAATACAAAGCTCGGTTGGTAGCAAAAGGTTATTCCCAGGTGCCGGGAATTGATTTTGGTGATATTTATTCTCCTGTTGCCAAGGTAACTTCTATTAGATTACTTTTATCTGTTGTTGCTGCTTTTGATTTTGAGGTAGAACAGATGGATGTGAAGACAGCATTTCTTCACGGAGATTGGGAAGAGGAAATCTACATGAAGCAACCTGAAGGCTTTGCGGTGAAGGGTAAGAAAGAACTAGTATGCAAGTTAAAGAAGTCTCTGTATGGGTTAAAACAGTCACCAAGGATGTGGTATCAGAAATTTGATACATTTATACGGGGACTTGGCTTCACCAGAAGCAAAGCAGATCAATGTGTGTATTTTAAATTAATTGGTGACCGTGTTATTTATCTGGTCTTGTATGTGGATGATATGTTGTTGGTTGGAAATGACAAAGAAATTATCCAGGATTTGAAGACCCAATTGTCCTCCAAATTCGACATGAAAGATCTCGGTGCTGCAAACTATATTTTGGGCATGGAAATTAAAAGAGATCGGGCAAAGAGGAAGCTCTGGTTAAACCAGAGGAAGTATGTCGAGACAATATTACAGAGGTTTAATATGCAGGATAGTAAACCGGTGAAGATTCCTATTCCTATAGGTGTGAGGTTATCTGCTGAACAGTGTCCAAGACACAAGAAGAGGAAGAGGACATGTCCCGTGTTCCATATGCAAGTGCAGTCGGTAGCTTGATGTATCCAATGGTCTGTACTAGACCAGACATTACACATGCAGTGGGAGATTGAGCAGGTTTATGTCAAAACCAGGGAAGGAGCACTGGACAACAGTGAAGCGGGTTTTCAGGTATTTGCGTGGCACTAGTGATTATTGTTTGTGCTACCAAGGAAGACCAGGATTGGATAGAGTGTTGGATATTCGTGGCTTTGTTGATGCAGACTGGGCTAGAGATCTGGATCAGAGAAGATCTACAAGTGGGTATGTGTTTACCTATTTGGAGGTGCAGTCAGTTGGATGAGTAAGAAACAATCTGTAGTGGCACTATCAACTACAGAGGCAGAATACATGGCAGCCACTCATGCAAGCAAGGAAGCAGTTTGGTTGCAGAGATTGTGTTCAAGTATGGGGTTAGTACAGGGAGCTATAAGGATGGACTGTGACAGCCAAAGTGCAATTTTCTTGGCAAAGAACCCTGCTTATCATTCAAAGACAAAGCACATTGATGTTCAGTATCACTTTGTGAGGGATATGATAGAAGACAAAAAGGTGTTGCTGGTAAAGGTGGACACTTTGAAGAATACTACAGATGCATTGACAAAATCTGTGAGCTCTGAAAATTTCTCTTGGTGTAGAGAAACAATGGGCATTTCAGGGCTGGAAAAATGACTAAGCTCTCCTGTGGCCCCTTGTGGAAAGAAAACAACAAGTGGGAGATTATTGGGTTGTGTTATATTCTTTCCACATAGTTAACAGGGGGTTTGAGGGGTACCCGTAACCCCACTTTATGGGGTCGGGGGCAGCGCCCCGGAAAATTTTGGTTTTGGACCCTATGTTAGGTTGGGCGGACCCACCTATGGTTTTGTGCATGATTTTCGCACATGTTTTTTGGACGCGATGGTTTTCGGTCCATGGTATTGGATCAATGGTTTTTTGGTCCATGGTATTGGACGTGATGGGTTTTCGGTCCATGGTATTGGATGCTTCGGCATGTATAAATATGTATTGTAACATTGAAAGGAATATAATGAAAAATCAAGCTCGTAGTCTCGGTTTGGAGATCCAGTGGGAAATCTCTGTGTATATGTGTTTTATGTGTTATGCTCTCGCATTTTTATTTTTCCTGTGATTTAGAATTCGTATGCAGGTAATTTCTGTACGGGGTTAAAACCTACATTCACGGCTTGGAGGAGCCATTTTGAGTGCATATTTCCAACTATTCTCACCTAGGTATTTTCTTGCCTACTATAGCAAGCCCAAGTGCACAATTTCCATCTCTAGTTGTACTCAGATTACATGATTATTAATAAAATGACTCAGGATTATTGTTGCTGCCCTATAGAGTTTTAAATTGTCTTTGAATGTCTTATTTTCAGAATTTTCATGGTTATGCTTATGTTGTAGCTAGTGCATGTTTTTGGTATTTCACTATAAATTTCTATTAGGAATATGATAGTGGTATAAAAGCATTTTCCTCACCAGTGTGGGAGATAAGTGTTGAGAATTTAATAGGGCAATTAATATGTTAATTTTCTTAACTTGATAATTGTTTGTGTTACCTTTTACTTATCAGCTTTATTCGTTATTATTCCAATGTGCAATACATCAAACAACTACCAAAACAATAAGAAGAGTGACACAATATATAGGCTGCAAGCCAAGGCCAAAACCCTTCCTCTTGAGGGGAAAACTTGTAAATCTCTTCTCTTCTTTATAGATCTTTCAATTAACGAATACCATGACCTAAAGAATCGAACAAGTACCCTCCAAGATCAAATTTACCACAGCCTCCTGCTGCAATATCTTTGACCTCCCAGTAGATCTGAAATTCTGCCCTCAAGCAACTGCTGCAACTGTTGTTTCTTCCCTTGGAGACTTCGATCTACCTCTAACAGCATTCCTCTTGATTTTGCTTGCCTTGTCTTGAGTCTTAGGGCTAAAAGAGACCTTCGCTTGCCTTCCCTTCTCCTCTTCTTCCAAGATCGAACTACAGAAGATCCCAGCGCAAAAACCCTAACTTCGATCTTCCCTAGAAAGATAGATAAGACCAAAAACACTTCGACTTCTTCGACGTCCTCTTCTTCGCACTTCCTTCTTTGACTTATTATTCTGCTTCCTCGAATATCAAGAGATGAGTGAGAGATCCAATGGAGGACGAGTTCCTCTCTATATATAGGCTTCTTCAAGGTGGACGTGGCTCTTCATGTAGGCTAACTTGACAACTCTTTAGGCTGACTTGATCTTAGAGGTATTTTGACACTTTAAAAACAAAAAGAAATCTTTACAATATACAATGGGCCCATAGGGTCTTCAATATATGATAATGACTCTTATACCTAGGACAAACCCTAGAAGCACTCAATGGGTGCTTGACATATAAAATAAAAGAGCTTGAGCACGAAATTCATGCTCCAATAATAATAATAATTTTTCTTTTCATTTTACATTTACAAGAATACATTTCATACTTATGAAGGCCGAACCTAGTTACACATTTTTCAACACTCTTTCTTAACTAAGGAGGTATTCATAAGCAGTGTTGATAATACCGGTATCGGGAAAATATCGGCGAGGGTCCAGAAAATATCTTCTCGGCAATATCGGCGAAAATATCGGCAAAATATTGGCAAATATCGGTAAACATAAAAAAAAAATAAAAAAATAAAATAAAAAAATAAAAAAAAAAATTCAAATTTTTAAATATAGCCGACATTTTGCCGATATTTTGCCGATATTTTCCGATATTTGCCGATATTTTCTTGGCGATATATCTCTTTGCCGAAAATATCGCGATATTTTCGAATATCGCCGATATTATCAACAGTGTTCATAAGAGGTACATGGTCATTCTCAATTTGAAGAGATCTCATAAGAAGAGTCGGATTGGTAACCCATTTGTCTAGCATCATATTAAATAGTATTGTCACATTGCAAGGGCTTGACTAACAGCTTTCTCTCCACAAGATCAGAGCACAACGCTGACGAGACCAATGATGTATAGACACCATCATCATTGACTTTCAAGGTACATACTCTACCCAGGTGTTCACAGAGTATGACCTTCCATTTGACTATTCTTATCTTGGGTAGCTAATCCTCAAAGAATATTGGTCCACAACTATTATCTTGAATGCCCTACCACATTCTCAAAGAGTATCAAATACCAGATGGTTACCCAATCCTCCATTCTTTCTTCTCAAGTGAAGACAAGAATGTTGTGTCTATCTCTCCCTCTCAATTAGGGAGGATAAATCAACCAAACCAAGCTTGTCCCTTAAGTATACAAGCTTCTTGTTTGGAAGTGATTTCGTCAATATGTCAACTACCTGTTCATCAGTGGAGATATACTGTAGTTGCAGCGCACCATTTTGTACTAGCTCTCGAATATAGTGATACTTGTTATTGATGTGCCTTGTCTTTCCATGAAACACTGGATCCTCAGACAAACGAATACAACTGGTGTTATCACAAAGCATCATTGTAGGGTTCATTGGTCCTTCAAACAACTCAGATAGCAGCGTCCTTAACCATATTGCTTCTTTGCTTACTTCACATGCTACAACATATTCATCCTCAGCACTACTCAAAGCAACAATGTCTTGCTTTTTGCTCATCCATGAGACCATGGAGGATCCAAAACTGAAACACCCTCTCGTAGTGCTTCTACCATCCTATTCAATGCCACCCCAGTCAGAATCTGTATATCTAATCAATTGGACATCATTCCTTCTATCATATTTCAGACAATAGTTGATGGTTCCTTGTAGATATCTCAGAATATGCTTTGTTGCTATCCAACGATCATGCTTCGATTCTACTTAGAATTGACTGAGTACATTTACTGCAAAACATATGTTTGGTCGAGTATTCACCAAGTACATCAATGAGCCAACGAGTTGCCTATACTTGGAATGATCCACAAGGCTTCATTCGGAACTCCTTAGTCTCTTCAAGTTTGTGATCATCGAAGTAGTCATAGGTTTACAGTCCATCATGTCGAACTTCTTTAGTATCTTGATCACATACTTTCTTTACACACATAGACTTCATTCGGTCCTTGCCAAACTTCTAGTCCCAGATGCTTCTGTTCTACTTAGAATTGACTGAGTACATTTACTGCAAAACATATGTTTGGTCGAGTATTCACCAAGTACATCAATGAGCCAACGAGTTGCCTATACTTGGAAGGATCCACAAGGCTTGATTCGGAACTCCTTAGTCTCTTCAAGTTTGTGATCATCGAAGTAGTCATAGGTTTACAGTCCATCATTTTTCGCAAAAGGGATAACGCCCAATCGACATGTTCGTGCCGTCCAATTGTCATCATCAGCTTGATCATCATCTTATAATGTAAACCCATTTTGCATGTGTATAATGTAAATAATCTCAGCAGATCCGTCTCGTGTATGTAATCACCTAGGTAAACCTATTTTTTGGTGACGATCTACATTTCGGGAGGTTTTTTGTCTCATCAATCCATTATCAGATGGTCAGCAGAGTTTTCCTTTAGCATTACCCCAAAGCCCGAATGGATTTTGTCACTGGGATTTTAGGGGAGTCCTAGTGTTCTAGATCGAGTCTATGTAAAAGTGATTTGGGAATAATCCTAACTATTTGGTTAGGTTATTTTATTACAAATTGTTTGATCTACTAGATTATATTTGTGTCGCAGAACTGGGTAGTCTGTGAGGGTCTTTTGCAAATGAGTTTTCCCCCTTGAAATGTAAAAAAATGTAAAAATCATTATGTAAAGTGTCTTGAGGGTTAGAAAATTAATGTATCCCCTCGTAGGTTAATTAATTAAATTTTATGGCAAAAATTAATTAAAATCCTAATCCAGAAATTTGATTAATTCTAGGTCCTAGGTGAATTTAAATTCTCCAAATGCCAAATTTGTTGGTCCTTAAAAAATTAAAGTTAAGAGTTCCTGGGACTAAGGTAAATTAATTATTTTACTAAATTTTAAGTCCTTGGTCTCTAGATTTAAGTCAAAATCAAAATTTTGAGGAAATTAATTCAAATTTTTTATTTTTGAATTAATTAAAATGCATTAAATTGAAAAATTTGAATTTCCTCAATAATTTAAAATTTCAATGGATAAGATTAAAATGAAAAAAAAAAAAAAAATCGATCCTCATCAACAGTCAAGATAGCTTTGACGAGGATCACTCGAACTAGCCGTTGGAGGATTTATCTTTAAATAGAAGGTCATTTGTCAATCAGATGATCCAATCTCTGGATCGGGTGCTAAGTGAAAAGCTTTCTTGTAATATTTTTATGAGCAATAAAGAAAGACTTTGGGGTTAAATCTCTACTGGTGTTACTCCTCATGGAAACACTATATGATGTGTTATTTTCATGCATAGATTTCTTTTTAGCCATTGATGATAGCATTTTGAAGAGCGATTTGAGTACAAGTATCTTGCTCAGTAGCTGGGGTTTGAATGATAATTTAAGTTTTAAATATAATAGCAGGTATCTCTATTTATCTTAATTTTATTATCGTTTTCTCGCTCTATGTTGATGGTTAAATTGAGTTTTGCAAGAAATCCTTGATTATTAGATCATCGAGCATTCGCAAAAGTTCTTGGTTGAACCAGCCAACTCCTGATCCGTGTTTTCTAAAGAGCCTAGCTTGATTTGATCCCAGGATGATCAAAAGATTTTTATTTGGTGATGCATGAAGGGCTTTGGGCGAAGAACCTCCGTTTAAATTTAAAATTTCAAAAATTTTATGTGCTAAATTGATAAATCTGGCTTTTAAGAGTCTTAAATTATCAAATCTAGGAGTGGAGTTGGACTCACACTCGCCAGATCTGGTAGATCTATTGTTCTAGTGCATAGATCTATAATTTTTTTTAATTTTTATGACTTGGGTTTTCTGGATTTTAGTTTTTTGGGTCCACTATATATATCGTTTGGGTGTTTTCATGTTTTTTGCAACTACAGATCTGAAGGAGAAAACCATGTAGAGTCGATTTAGGCCCTGGAGGGTAAGATCTGGATTTCTGGGGTTTGTCAACATCATTTTCCAGAGATATTATTTAGACATTTTGCAGCCCAGGGTTCAATTTTAAATTCAGATCTGAAAATTTTTAGGGTTTTACTACTAAATCTTAAGCAGAAATATAACATCTTAATCCGGAAATTTCTTTTCGGTTCTTGGGTTGTAGTTTCTCTGTTGCCTGGGATTTTCCTATGCATAAAATTTCAAATTTTCTTTCACTGTTGTTTTCTGGAAAATTTCGAAATTATTTTCTGAGTTTAGGTCTAGAAAAACTTGTGTTTACTACTGCATTTCTGTCCAGATCCGCAGCGCCTCCTCTGCTGCCATCGAATGCTGCCATCAAACCCTGCAGATTCGTGTTTCTCCTTTGGCCTTCAAACACTCGCTTCTGCAGCATTCCCATAATCATTTCTAACATGGCCTCCTCCTGCCAAAAAAAAAAAAACGTGCTTTTTAAACCCTTGCAAACTACTTCTTCATGAATCTGAATCTGCCATACCCTCTGCGTTTGATCCCCTGCTAAACACTCCTCTATCTCCATTCATCTCCACGCTGCCTAGCTTCACAACCCCGTTCCTCCACGTAGTCTCTAAACCTGAGCGTTCTACTCACACCTTGGACCTACGTATTCCCTCTTCCTCTTCCGCCATTCCATTGTCCAGATCCGCAAAGCCTTCACTCCATTGTTGCCTGCTCTCCCCGTGGCTCACTTTTGCTACCACTCTGCAGCCATCCTCCATCTCCACGCTGCCCAACCTTCCTCCCACTGCTCAATCAAGCCTTCATTCTATTCCCTGCATATCTCACCATCTCCCTGCTCCACTACCCTTCTCTTCCACGCTGCCATACCCTCACGTCTTTTGTGCTCTGTCGTCCCTCCTCATAAACCCACAACTACATTCCAACACCATTCTCGTAGCTGTTGGGTACCCTTTGTCCCGGCCCTTCCAACACTTGAGCTCTGTATTTCTACCATCGAGCTCCTTCCTACGCCTTTTCTCACCTGCATAACACAACGACAATATAGAAAATAAAAAATTAAAAAATTAAAAAATAAAAATAAAAAACACTTCGAAATTTTATTTACGGATTAGGGTTAGTCTAAATTGTGAAGCATTCGTTATTTTGTTTATTTCATTTACATTTCACAGTGTTTAGTTATATTGTTTTTTTCTTCTTTTATTTCGATTTTCTGTTCTAGCCTTTTATTTTAATTTTGTAATTTGATTCGATTTTTCTCACTTTTCATTTTTTATTTATGATTTAAAAATTTTTATTTTCATTAAAAATTTCCAAATAAAAAATAAAAAAAAATCCTAAAAATTAGAAAATCCTAAAATCTAAAACATTTAAAAACAACCAATTAAAAAAAAAAAACAAACAAACAAACAACTTTTTTTTATGTGACATTTTTATTTTAAATTTTTATTTTGACTTTTTACCAAAAATAATCTTTAAAAAAAAAAAAAAATTTAAAAAAAAAAAAAAAACTTGACATTTTTTTATTTCTTTTTCCTCTTTTTTTTTAATTTCTAATTATTAATTTTAAATTTGTGACTAAGTAAAATGAAATAAATTAAGGGGATTTCGCTTAAATAATAAAATTTTTAATGTGGCCTATGGCCCATTGAAAATTTTGATTTTGATTTTTTTAACGCATTGATTTGTTCTACTTCTTTAATTATTGCCTAAGGAATAATTAAAATTTAAACCTAAAGTTCCTTGGTGTTATTTGGTCATTAAATGCATTTTTATGATTTTCCTATGGTTAAAATACCATAAATGTGTTTTACGTTATATTGACTGTTGGAGAAAATTAATTAATTCTAGATCTTGGTCATTAACGATAATCATCTTAAATATGGAATATCTTGCGTGACACAATTTTGGGCATTTATATTGATTATTCATGATTGTCATTATTTGTCACATATTTGTAAAGTGTTCTGGATAACTTATTTTACTTTATCTATAGTTAATTTAGCATAAAGGCACTGGTCTATAATTGTTTCTATCTTGTGGCCGTGTCTTGTTTATGTTGCCATTTAATCTATTCATCTGAATTAATCGAGATTCTTTTAGATTCATCAAGTTGTCTATCATTAAAATCTCCTAGAGCCCGTGATCCACAGGCTTTCTCATCCATTTACCTTAGGGACTACCCCCTTGACTTGTCTAAGAGAAATTCTAGATGGAGTGAGTAAGGATCAAGAGTGATAGCCCTTACACTGAGCGTTGTCGAGGTGCCTAAACACTTTGTGCGACAACAACCCCTACTGCAACAAATTTGAATCTACTTCGCCTACTTGATTTTAAAATTACATTCATAAAGTTATTCTTCTGAACACTGAAAAAAATTACTTCTGTAGCCTACACTAATTAAATATTTGATCTCATGAAACAGAAAACAGAGCAAAGAACAAGTTACATAGGACACAACTATTTTTGGACACATAGTCCTCGGAAAAACCCAATGCAGGAAAATTGTTGCAACAACTCTAAGGGTTTATTATTATGCAAGAGAAATATCTGAATTTAAATCTAGGATGCTCATCCAGCAATCCATTACAGAGAAAACACTGGCGGAAAATCTGAGTGAGTTTTACCTTACTTCACCCAGCAGAATTCCGACTGATCTGGCACAAGACTGGCTAACCTCGGCTATTTATGCGCTAGCTCTGCGTCAACCCTGTGTCACCTTCTTTGCCCTTTGGGTTAGCTCTGCCGGCTATTCCGGCAGTTCCCGGCAATTCCAAGCAGTTTCGGTTGTTCTGATAGTTTTGGATTTTTCATGACAGGCAGCTTTTCTATGTCAGCTCTCCCGGCTACTGCCTCTCTACAAGCACTCTTCGCCTCTCCTTTTTGTATTTTTCAGAATGTCCTCCTCTCGGATTCTCTCTGTCCCTCAGCTGCAAGATCTCCCCAATCAATTTTCCTCCTGAGAACTTCTCACCTCAGAAAATCGATTTCTTCAATCTATCTGTGTGTATTTCCAAATGAACCCCAAGCCTCCATTTTATACTTTTCCTATTGAGTCTTCAACTGCCGAAATTAAGTCTCTAATAAATAGCTAAGATTAAAACATGACTTGATTTGCCTTCTAGATCATTCTCACCCATATTTTGATTAATACCCATTAATATTTTAATTTTCCTAAGTTTAGACTTAGAAACCCCATTAAAAATATTAATTATTTTAATAAAATACAATCTGAGTGAAATTTCACCAAATAATTTTTGGGTTCTTTAGAATCATCTGTCTTAGCCTCTCCACCAATTTTCAAGGCTAGAGCACTTTTGATGCTACCAAAAACTAACACTCTCTCTTAGCGAGGAGAGTGCTCTAGTAACAATGTCCCCCTACATGTTGCTCTGCTACTGAAGCACCTCCTTTCCACACTATTGTTGCCACCAACACTTTGTTGTTTCTGCTACTGTACTGTTGCCCATGACACTACCACTGCCACTGCTGCAACTGTACTACAGCTCCCTCTCAAACGTTGCATCTGCTATGCTGCTAGCACTGCCACTACTAACACTACAACTTAGTTGCTGAGAGAAGCAACTGAAAAATATCAAAAATTAGTTGAATTTAATTGTGTTCAGCATAATACAATGAATGTTGGAATCTGACTGTTGTTGATTCTGACCCTCTAATATTCCATGTTGTTGCTAACTCTTGCATTGTGCCAACTGCACTGTTGCCAACCTTGATCTGCGTTGATCAATCTCTGGTCCCAAGCTATCGCACCTATCCAACAAACACTCCACTGCATCATTTGCAATAAATCCATCTCGCTACCGCTGAATCTTGGCCTCCCATAGCAAGGAATTGATCCAAGAGGTGGACTCCTCAAGGATCCTACCCACATGTAGTCCTCCCGTCTACTGCTCAATATCGCCCCATCTCCCTCCTGGAGATGTGTGCGCACTCATGGAAAATTCTTCCTCGTCAATCTTTGTTGAAGCAGCGTTAAGATCGTGTTTCTCATCCTTGTCCTTTTTCTACAAAGGATAATGGGATGCATAGTGGCCCATCTCGCCTGAAACATTTCACCTTCGAAATGTCCTTCTTTCGCTTTGGCTTCCATTGTCCCTTCGATGCTAAAGCTGCATTTTTCTCCTCCCCCTTCGTCTTTGTGCCACTCCCACTGCTACCATTGAGGTTGACCTTCACTAGGTCCCTCCTTAACTCCTCTTGTTGAAGAGTCGCCCACATCTCCCCTCAGGAAGGTAGTTTTTCCCTACCCAATATGCTTTGGATGAAAACTCGCCATTCATCTGAGACTCCGTTCAAGCCTATCCTCACCATCACGATTGGCTAAGGAGTGGACCCCACTACAGCAAGTTGGTCTCTAGTGTCCTGAAGACATTGAAGATAGAGGTTCACACTTTCTCATTTCTACGTCAAGGTCTGCTGCAACTTCAGCTCTAAACACATCTTTCATTATTCGTTAGAGCCTTCATACAGAAAAAACAAGGCATCCTACATCTCTCGGATTGTATCCTTGCCCTGCAAGTGTGAGACCACATGATCTCGAACTCCATCGAGAATGAACCTCTTTGCCTTCCCCTACTTAGCCTTGTACTTCTTCTTTTGATCGTTGTCAGTAGTTATAGCTACAACACTTTTGACGTAGGCCTCGAGATCATATTCCTCCATAACAGCTAAGATTTTGGTCTTCCATATGACATAGTTGGAAGCACCTTCCAACCTATCTTGATCTCTGAGCCCATGCGATGCCATCTCACCCAACTATCGAACTGACTCCTTTAGTCACTGCTTAACACTGCTTAGCTGCTCAGCAAGTGAGAAATTCAAACTTTCTGGCAGAAAGTTCTCTGAGGAGAAAATTCCCCCTCTATGTGTCTTCGTTCTTTTCCAGCAGATTTCTGGCCCGGTAGAAACTGCGCCCTTCAAGCACTACAATGAGGCTCTACATCACTCCCTCTGCCTCTGCAAATTCACGAATTGGAAATCGTACCTCTGTCGTCTCATTCAAAGAGGGATTGCCTCGGATCTGCTTCCCGGCAAGGACTGCGCAATCCCTTCAAGGGGATTCGTATTGTTGCTAAGTGCAGCGTTCAGCCTCACTACTTAGCACTAGATCTACTCTGCCTATTTCAAAATCAATTCTCTAATACCATGTGAAAATTCCTATACTCAAAGGAACCCCTACTGCGGCAAATTTGAGTCTACTTCACCTACTTGATTTTTAAATTACATTCATCAATTTATTATTTTGAACACTAAAGCAAATTAATTCTGCAGCCTACACTAATTAAATACTTGATCTCATGAAACAAAAAACAGAGCAAAGAACAAGATACATAGGGCACACTTATTTTTGGACACAATAGTCCCTGGAAAAACCCAATGTGGGAAAATCGGTGCAGCAGCTCTGAAGGTTTATTATTATGCAGGAGAAATATTTGAATACAAATCAAGGATGCTCATCTAGCAACCATTTACAAACAAAATACTCGCGAAAAATATGAGTGAGTTTTAACTCACTTCACCTGACAAAATTTTGGTTGATCCGGCACAAGACTGGCTAACCTCGACTATTTCTCCACTGGCTCTGCATCAACCCTACGTCACCTTCTCTGCCCTCTGCGTTAGCTCTCACGACTGTTCCGGCAATTCAGGATTTTGCGTGATAGGCAACTTTTCTGCATCAGCTCTCCCAACTACTGCATTGCTTCTACGTCAGCTCTCCTGGCTGTTCTAGCAGTTCCCAGCAATTTCGGCAATTACGGTTGTTCTGACGATTCTGGATTCTGCGTGACAAGCAACTTTTCTGCGTCAGCTCTCCCAGCTACTGCGTTGCTTCTGCGTTAGCTCTCCCGGCTGTTTTGGCAGTTCCCAGCAATTTTGGCAATTACGATTGTTCTAACGATTCTGGATTCTGCGTGACAGGCAGCTTTTCTCCCGACTACTGCATTGCCTCTTTGCAAGCGCTCTCTGCCTCTCTATTCTGTATTTTCCAGAAATTCCTTCTCGCAGATTCTCTCTGCCCCTTAGCTGCAAGATCTCCCCAATCGATTTTCCTCCTAAGAAATTCTCACCTCAGAAAATCAATTTCCTTAATCTCTCTCTTGTGTTTCCAAAGGAACCCCAACCCTCCATTTTATACTTTTCCTGTTGAGTCTTCAACAGTCGAAATTAAGTCTCTAATCAACAGCTAAGATTAAAACATGACTTGACCCACCTTCTAGATTATTCTCACCCATATTTTGATTAATACCCATTAATATTTTAATTTTCCTAAGTTTAGACTTAGGAACCCCATTAAAAATATTAATTATTTTAATAAAACACAATCTGGGTGGAATTTCCCCAAATGGTTAATGGGTTTTTTAGAACTCATGCGTCTTAGCCTCTCCACCAATTTTCAAGCCTAGAGCACTTTCGATGCTACCAAAAACTAACATTCAAATTCCAAGGGTTGTTCTATACAGACTTGTTCAGCTATAGAGACATTCAAAAATGCAGTCTTGACATCCATTTGGTGGATGTTCCATCTCATCGATGTTGCCAGAGAGACTAATGATTGAATTGTTGTATATCTTGTCGTTGGAGCAAATGACTCTTCATAGTCGATGCCTTCAAGTTGATAGAAACCTCTAGCCACAAATCTTGCTTTATACTTATCTATACTTCCATCAGCTGCATGCTTGATCTTATAGATCCACTTGGAAGTAATAGATTTGTCTTCGGGCCTAGGTACGAACTACCAAACTCCATCCTTCATTATAGATTAATAATCTTCATTCAAGGCATCCTTCCATTCTCGATGTTCTAAAGCCTCTTCAAAGGTGGATGGTTTTGCTTCTATTAATTTTGTCATGTGTGCAACATACCCAGAATATTTTTTGGGTCTCTTTACTTTCTCTAAATGATCCTTGTGTTGCCCCATGACCTTTTGCATTAAGTAGTGTGGCCTTCAACAAATTAAGTCTTTTCCTTGTTTCTGGAATGACCACGGGTTGAACAGGTTCACTAGGCCCTTCTTCTTCATGGTGTGATTCTTTTACTTCCTTGTCAACTTCCTCCTCAAATATCAGTAGTTTTTCATCATCAGAATCTATAGAAAGTTCTTTTGACTTCTTGAATGTTATACTCTCATCAAATATGACATCATGACTGACTTCAATGTGATGTCCATCTTTCATATAGATTCTCTAAGCTTTTGATGAGTTACTATACCCAACAAATATACCCTTTATACCAAAAGGGTCCAAATTCTTTCTTTTGTCCTTTGGTATATGAATATACACAAGACACCCAAAGATCTGGAGATGATCTACAAATGGCTTCTTCCAAGTGAACACTTCTTTAGGAGTCTTGTTATCTAGAGATCTGTGAGGACATCGATTATGAATATAGATTGTTGTCTTCGTCGCCTCTCCCCACAGAAACTTAGGTAGATCTTGATCATCTAAAATTGCCTTTACACTTTTTTTCATAGATCTATTCTTTCTTTCTGCAACTCCATTTTGTTCGAGATTGCATGGGACTATCAACTCCCTCTTAATCCCAGACTCCTTACAAAATGCTATAATCTCTTTGGATGTATATTCTCCTCCATTATCATATCTTAGTATCTTGATTCTTCTTTTTGTTAAGGTTCTCCACTTCAACATTGAATTCTTGAAATTTTGTAAATACTTCATCCTTGGTTTTCATTAGGTAAACCCAGGGCTTTCTTGAATGATCATCTATGAATGTGACATATTATAGATGGCCTCCAAGTGATTTTGGAGTCATGGGACCACACACATCAGAGTGAATGAGATCCAAGATTTCTTTTGACCGTGAAGCACTGCTTCCAAATGGTCTCCTGGTATTCTTGCCCAATGCACATCCCTTGCAGAAACCTTCATGATCCTCCTTTAGATTCAGGGTTCCACCTACTATGGAACTTAACGTTATAAGTATTTTGAAATGTAGATGACCAAACCTTCGATGCCAAAGTTCACATGGACTAATCTCAGTGTGAAGTACGGCTTGGTTTACAGAAGATATTAATTTGTAAAGCCTTCCTTCTCGAATACCAATAACATATGCGCTATCTATCCTTGAGTCTTTCCCCAAATAATTACTTTTCCATCAATAAAAGCTACTCTATTGCCTTTGTCTTCTAAACTTGAAATAGAAAGTAATTTTTTTGTGCAAAACTAGAACAAATAGAATGTTGTTGAGGTGAGCGTTGCTTCCATCTTCAAGTTTTATGGAAGTTGATCCAATGCCTTTCACAGGATAGCTTTTGTTGTCTCCAAGTTCCACTAAGTATGCAGATTTTCCTTTTGATAAGGTCTTCAATTGGTTGAAGTGGCCATTCATGTGCCTTGACGCACCACTATCAATTACCCAGATGTCTTCGTCTTAGAATGTACCAAAGAGAGCCGAGAAGGGACCTTCATCCTTTTCATTGATTGATGCCTTCTTTGAATAGAATAAGAAACTCCATGCTTCCCTAATACCTTTCTTGAGATGGGTTGCAATTTTCTTGATGAACTTCTTCATTGTAGAGGAGATCTTCATGATGCCCTTAGACAACTAAAGCTCTAATACCATGATGGGAATTTAATAAGTCAATGAATATATTAATTCCCTTAACTTGATAACTATTTGTGTTACCTTTAATTATTAGCTTTGTTCGTTATTATTCCAATGTGCAATACATCAAACAGCTACCAAAACAATAAGAACAATGACACAGTATATAGGTTGCAAACCATGGCCAAAACCCCTCCTCTTGAGGGGAAAACTTGTAAATCTCTTCTCTTCTTTATAGATCTTTCAATTGACGAATACCATGACCTAAAGACTCAAACAAATACGCATAAAGATCAAGTTTACCACAGCCTTCTACTACAATATCTTCGACCTCCCAGTAGATCCAAAATTTTTCCCCCCAGTAACTACGGTTGCTTCCCTTAGAGACTTCGATCTCCCTCTAATAGCCTTCCTCTTGACTTTGCTTGCCTTGTCTTGAGTCTTAGGGCTAATAAGATACCCTAAGAGACCTTTGCTTGTCTTCCATTCTCTTCTTCTTCCAAGATCGAACCACAGAAGATCCCAGTGCAGAAACCCTAACTTTGATCTTCCCCAGAAGGATAGATAAGACCAAAAACACATCGACTTCCTCTTCTTTGCACTTCCTTCTTCAACTTCTTCTTCTTTTGCTTCTTCGCGTATCAAGAGATCAGTGAGTGATCCAATGGATGACGAGTTCCTCTCTATACATAGGCTTCTTCAAGGGTGGGTGTGGCTCTTCATGTAGGCTGACTAGATAGCTCTTTAGGCTGACTTGATCTTGGAGGTATTTTGACACTTTAAAGACAAAATAATTTTTCTTTACAATAGACAATGTGCCCATAGGGTCTTCAATATATAACAATGACTCCTATACCTAGGACACACCATAGAAGCACTCAATGGGTGCTTGACCTATAAAATAAAAGAACTTGAACATGAAACCATGCTGCCATAATAATAATAATTTTTCTTTTCATTTTACATTTACAAGAATACATTTCATATTTATGAAGACCAAACCTAGTTACACATTGTTCAAGTGATGCCACCCATATCAAGGAGTTGTCTTCTAAAGGGGTCGTGGAAGAGGTAGAGGTTGAGGTAGAAAGGGAGCACTGAACCCATTTTCTCATACAGAGGTGGAAAACATAAGAGGGCACATGGAGAACCAAGAGGATTCAAAGCATCCTAGATAGGGAGGACTGAACCAGATCCTAGAGGAGTTGTTGAGGACCAATCAGCAAATGTTGAGGCAAGGCCAACTCATGATGGACATGATGCAGCAAGTGATGGGCCTACGTGTGAATGATAGACCAAGGGCAAAACCCCAAGGTGATGGGGGTTCCAGAGCAAGGGGAGGAAGTCGTACATACCAGCCACCTCATACCCCTCCGCATGACCAAAAAGGTTATCCTACAATGCCCCATTTTATGCATGAGACCGAGCAGGAGAGGGAGCCTGACCCTATCACAAATCTGGTGAACTCAGTTTCCTCGGGTATTGATGAGTATGAGAGGCTAGACCCCAAGATTAAGAGGGTGTTGTCTTTTTGGGAGTACCTTCACCTCAAGGAGAGACGTGCCACAGGAGTTGGGACTCACTAGGATGGAAAGTCTAGTAAGGAGGTGCAGAATTTAATTCCTCATCCAAGGAGTACTCATGTTGCATACCTTCGATGGACACTGCTACACGAAGAATGAGAAATACATGAAAAATATGATTACAATGATGTTTTCATGTATTTCTCATTATTCGTGTAGTTGGGTCCATCGAAAGTATGCAACATGGGTATTGCTTGGATGAGGAATTAAATTATACATCCGAGTGCTCCCCCTCGAAATTTGAGTAAAAACATAGGGAGATAAGTTGAAAATACGAGTTTAAAAAGTAGTCTTATTATTTATTTTTATTTTTAAATCTTTTTACTTTTTTACTCCAAAAATGGTGAATCATCCCCCATGGTTGACATCATCATCTTGAATCCTATTGGTTTTTATAAAATTGATTTTGGTTGTACATTTTTGTTTTGGGGCACATTTTAGACCTAAAACTTTCTCTAATGGAGAGATACATCATTACATTAGGCCTCATAGGGCCTATCCATGTCAGTTCACAACTACGTTTTTGAACTGAACGAGACACATCCAAGAGGGTTGCCATCATAAGCAAGATCATCATCCGGAACACTTTCATGCATCAAGGAGACTGTGAGATTTATCATTGTTGTCATGCATCAGGAGAATGTGAGCATTGTAATTTCACATACCAAGATAACTGCAATACAAATCTCTGTCATATGTATCAAGGACATCAATGTCATTAATATTTATATAAGGTTGTTTCAAAATCACAGGTCAGTAAAAGTAACTTCTAGGGTCAGGTCAAGCAATGTTGTATATGCAATATTGTATATCAACATGCAACATCGTATAGCAACATTAAATATTAGTCTAGTAACTTTGTATGTCTACCAATGGTACAAGTTTGAACCATAAATCCGCATCCTAAGGCTATAACAATATTCCTAAGGTCTATAGCATATCATTACTTCATTATGGTCCTCGGATCTATATCCACCATAGTCTGGATATGAATACTTCACATTACAAGCTTTGGGTCTGAAAGCAGTATCCAAACCTTCATGATCTTAACAGTATTCAACTTCTCATTAAGTAACAAGGTTTGTACAATATTTTGTATACAAGGTTTGTCCATATTGCAAAATAAGTAGTATCAATAACTTGCAATATGCAATATGGACAAGGGTCTATCCAAGGGAAATAAGCAGGATACTACTCATCGTGAGGTGAGAATCACAATTATCCTATCGTCAAGACAATAGGCAGGATACTACTCACTGTGAGGTGAGGATTGCAGTTATCCTATTATCCATTGATCTTCCCAACATGACCCTCAAAAGTCAATGGTAGAACATCTACATCCTCTCACTTTGGCAGGATACTACTTACCATAAATGGTAAGGATCACAGCTATTCCAAGTCACCTCTCAACCCATTGGCTAGATTGAGAGGAACAATCCCAACAAGCCCAGCTTGTGGGTAGGATGCCAAACGGGGTATACTCTATCAAATCCCAAAGATGACAATAGGTAGGATGCTACTTACCATGTGTTAAGGATCTCAGTTATCCGGCAACAGCTCTCTTCCTTAGTGGAAGCTCTATGAGATCCCAACTCTATTTTTTCATTAGAATCTCATGTTTAGTTGTCATGGCCATCAGTTTTACATGTGGCTCATAAACTCCTTGGACATTATCCATCAAAACAAATTTCACCATGTTTGGTTTCTTTTTTCTCTTGCCTCTCCACGATCATCCCTCGATAATTTCACTACCTAAACATCTCTAATCATGTTTTGCCACCAATTTGATCTCTTCTTAGGATCCCCATCCACAATGGAGTTGTCACCGTGACTTGGTTTATCTGTACCTATGTCATCTAAATGTTGATTTGTGCCCTATGCATCAAAAATTACTAACCTGAAAGACTCTTCATGCTTGAAATTTCCCCTTTTGAGTGGACCTATTAGTAGCTTGACACTCGAATCCTCAACCTAAGTTACCAAATTCAATGAACTTCAAGGTCAAAATTCAAAATTCACTGAATTTCAAGATAAATTGAATAAAATACTTTTAGGTTCAATGAACTTGACCTCAAACAAATTCGACATAAAAATCATAGAGTTCAATGGAATTCGAATTGGCTTTCATTTTAGAAGGTTAAAAAACTTTTAGAAAAACAGGCCACATAGACCAGCCACCATGTATGGTATTAATTCTTCAACTCAATGCCACACTCTAGAGTCCAATCCTCTATGCAAGTGACAAGTGGTTTCAATCTTGGAGATCAAAATTCGAATGCCAGTGATAAATGGTGTTGTTTGATGACTGCATATTTGATGTCGAGTTCACAGGGGGCACATGAATAGGGTTAAAAACTGAGGTTCATTCACAAGTTGACTGAGAGCCTAGGGTTAAGAGTTGATGGTTGTTATGGCTAGCTATTTTCATTTGTAAAAAAATTTCATGTGTATTTTATTACATACATTTTCTAATTAATTTATACTTCGTAATTACTAATACATCATTATGGATGTTTATATTTTATATTAATTATATCTTATAATTTTATATATTTTGCATTTTTTATTATGTATATTTTTTTAATTTTAATTACATATTTTCAGTTTTTCAAATTTTTAATTTTAATTTTATTTAAATTTGCACATTCATTTTCATGTTATTTAGATATTATTTTTATATCTATTATACACACATAATGTTATTAAATTTTATAATATATATCTTTTAGTATTCAAATTTTATACCCTGTCGAACTTAATGTCGCAATTTATCATAAAAAAAAGTTTGTTGAATTTTTATCAATCTTCAAGCTCGCCAAAGCTGAACTCAACCTCAAATTAGATGACTTAGTCCTTAGTCACAATGTGTTGCTCTATGATAATGATAATTTGTAAAGAAGCGTTGAAAGGCCCAATTGCTTCATAAACCACAACATCTCTACTAAATCTCAATTGGTTGATATCAACATCAACCAACCTATAAGCTTTATGACTATCACTATACCATGTAATCATCAATTTCTTGATTTTAGGATCTAACTTGGTTCTATTCTCATTTAGAATCTACGTATAAGACAAAGAACCAAAAACCCTAACATGACTCGTGTTATATTCCTCCCAAACCATGCTTCCACTTCGACCTTGTACTTTACTACCATTGCTAGAAATCTATTTAGCAAATATAATGTTGTAACACTATCTCAACCCAAACCATGCTTCAAACCCACCTATTCTCTACCATACCCTTAGCCGTCTCTATGATAGTGTGATTATGCCTCGTGTTGCCGCAAAATTTGGAAAACCTTGGAGAGGGGCACCCTACAAGGCTAACACTAGACCAAGTGACAACAATGAGGTAACAGCCCACTGTCACCACAGCGAAAACCCCCTACTTTTTATGGATTTTCACTGATGGCAGAAGTCCTAGTATGTGAGAAGGTCACCTAATGGATATTTTAGAGTTAAGGTAAGAGGTGACACAACGAGGCTTTCTACAAGAAAGGCACAATTTGTTCTCAACTCTCCGATAGGAGGGAATTTGCTTTCTTTGTAGAGTCCTATAAAATGAAGCACAAGGGCTAGGGCTTGAATGGTAAGTTGAGTGTTGGGATAGCCAAAGGTCAAGGCAAGGAGAAAGGATTCCCAACAATGTATTTCAATTGGATCAATGCACATGATGCCCCTCAAACGAGCCCCTAAGTTGAAGCAAGATTAGACTAGGGTTTACCCTAGGGAAAAGAAACATATGGACAAGATTGAAGTGGATGCCCATCAAAAGAATATATTTGTCGCATATACCCTCCTCTTGATGTTTAGGCTCTTTAGTGCCAAAAATATACCTTGCATAGGGATTTGCACCAAGCGCTAGTTTAGTAAGCTTAGCCCTAAAGGGGTTGAATTAGGTAAGGGAGAATTTATGGATAAAGGTCAAGTTTGATCACCAACAAAATGGACCAGTCACTTGTTCCATGGGAGTATGGAGTCTATGATTTGATAGGACAGCCAAAAAGTTTCGGAATCAGTTGAAATCTTGATTCCCTAGCACCAAAACTCAAGCAATTATCTATCCAATGGATAATGGAATATTCATGGATGAGCTAGTAAAACTTCGCCACTAGGATATTCATTCACATGGTATTCATGAGTAATGCATACAATAGAGATAACTAAATAGCATTCAATAAATTTTCGACAAATTATGGCACAATAGAAAACCCTAGATTCAACAATATTCCATACATTAAACATATAAACTAAATATTCAACAATAGGTACACTTACAAGATAACATGTGAAGAGATTCCATCCAATTGATCCAAAGATAAACAAATCAGCTCCAAATGTAAAAATGCATTCATAGATCCGAATTCTCCACAAGAAAGGAAGGCCAAATTAGCTCAAGAGGCTGGAAATCCCAAGTGTGTGATAATGATTTATAAGAATGAATCTCTCTTCAACTTATATGACAAATTTGAATGCTTGATTTAGCCTAATGCTCCCTAAAATAATAAAATAATGTGTCAATCACAAGTGAGGTCACAAGCCGACCTAATAGCCAATGCATAAAATCAACTCTTGTGTGAGCCGTAGGAGTGAGAATGATGACATCATTACTGCATGGGCCCTTCTAGGGCTAGCATTGAGGGTGCGAAGATGTAAGTAGAAGCCTTCTAAAATCACCTCTTTGTCAATGCTCCTCTGTGGACCCCAATTTTCATCTTGGGGCACAAAAGTGGTCTAATGGGTCTCCAAGTGGTCAAAATGTTGGTCTTTGCTCCAACATTAGGGGGATTTCAAGGTAGTGCTAACCCTCCCATGTCTCAAAGTGTGGGACTATCCTCCTCTAGGACCTAGATCAACCACCATCCCTTTGATAGTGCTAAGCTGACTAGGGACATCCTCGGTCCATGCGCAGGGTCTAGGGAAAGTGTTGGAATGTTGTGGGTGTTGATGTTAATTTTTTACAGGACTATATTGTTCTTTGTTGTAGATAATTGCATTTTAAACTTTTCATTATTTACATATCACATTCACCCCATAACATCTTAACATCATTAGTAATTATGTAGAAAGAACAATAACATCAATACCGCAGCGGAACATAAAGGAACAACAAAAGAAAAGTATGCACAAAAGGAACACCAGGGTTTTGGTCAGAGACCTAGGAAAACCCCCACAAGGGAGAAAACCCATCCAAATTCTTCTTCTATTAGATATTCATCAATTGTTCAGCTAAAATACAAAGTACAATAATCATGAGACATCATCATCAAACACAACAAGTGTTGAATGTGGAGCGTGATTATTTAGAGGTCTTTGTTTCAATCAGATGTATACCCCAAGAAGTTTGTACACCCCTCCATGCGGGGGGGGGCGGGGGGACTTGTCCCCCCCCGCGGTTCCGGGAGGGGGGCCGATCCCCCGACAAGGGGGTCCGAGGTCCAGCGGGGTTCAGGGGGGCGACCCACCCCCCCCCCCCCCGACTGGGGGTCCGATCCAGCGGGGGTTTCGGGGGTTTCGAGGCCGATCCCCCCCCCCACCTGGGGGTCGAGGTCCAGCAGGGGTTCCGGGGGGGGGGCCGATCCCCCCGACTGGGGGGGTCCGAGGTCCAACGGGGGTTTGAGTGCAGCGCCCCGAAGCTAAAAACAGATGTAAAAATTGCCTTGAAAAGTATAGTAATTTCTAGTCAATCTGGGTCGTTCATTAGGCGGATGATCTGACGGTAAAACTTATGTTTAGTTTAGGGTTTTTTGCCCTAGAAGACAACCCCTCTCTTTGTATGAGGGCACTGTATTGAGGCTGTGATATCGATGTGTATTCTTCGAGCGAGAAATAGAGAGGTGAGACTATGAGAGAAAACAGAGGATATTATAGCGGATCTGCTGTAAGTTGTGTCTCTTAATTTTGTTGGATAATAGAAAGGAAGCACTGGCTGTTCGAGGTGGACATAGCCCAAACTGGGTGAACCATGTATATCTGTGTCTCTCTGGTTTTATGCGTTTTCTGTGTTTATATTTATGTAATAATCTATGTGTTCCATTGCTCTGTAATATATAATTTTCTAACAACTGGTATCAGAGCCGAAGGTCTATTTGGCTAACAAACTCGCAGGAGAGCGAAAGATGGTAAGTTTAGGGTCAAGAAATTTAATGGCCAAAACTTCTCGCTGTGGAGATGGAGATGGAATATTATCTGTATCAGAAATATCTGTACCTACCATTGGGAAAAAGAAAGATGTCGACGGATATGACAGATGAAGAATGGAACCTTCTAATAGAAACGCACTTGGAACAGTACGATTGTACCTCGCAGTGTCAGTCGCTTTCAACATTTCGAAGGAAACAACGACAGAGGGTTTGATTAAGGCGTTGGAAAAACTATATGAAAAACCCTCAACCTCAAACAAGGTATTTCTTATGAAACAGTTATTTAATATGAAGATGTCGAAAGGTGGATCTGTTGCAGACCATTTAAATGATTTTAATATTGTTACAAGTCAATTAAGTTCTGTAGGGGTAAACTTTGATGATGAAGTTAGAGCTCTGTTATTCTTGTGCTCGTTGCCAGAAAGTTGGAATGGTTTAGTGATGGCCATTAGTAACTCTTTTTCTGGATCTAATACTTTAAAGTTTGATGATGTTGTCAGCGCTATCCTTAGCGAGGAAATGCGACGGAAAAGCTCCCGTGAGACATCGGGTAATGCTTTGAGTGCAAAGTCTAAGGGAAGAAAAATGGAAAGAGGAAAGAGCTCAGGATATCGCAGTAAATCAAGGAAAGGCAGATCCAAGTCCAAATCGGGGATAGTGTGCTAGAAATGCGGAAAGAAATGACACCTAAAGAAAGACTGTAGATCTCGGAAGGGAAAAGAAGAAGATGCATAGCAAGAAAACAATCATGAAGCAAATGTGACAGGCAAGGTGTTACAAGATGCTTTGATTCTTTCTTTTGAAAATATTACTGATTCCTAGGTGGTAGATTCAAGGGCCTCATTCCATGCCACACCTGATAAGAAATATTTTCATGACTATGTTCAAGGAGATTTTGGACAAGTCTGTTTGGGTGATGAT